>JAULBW010046449.1:0-60194 GCA_032358265.1 Vaucheria bursata
TTCTATTGCTGTAATCCATCTTCCTTCTTCCAATCTTGTTTCTTGACCCTTTTCCCTATCTTTTGCAAGTCTTGACAGTTGTCTATTATCTGTAGAAATTTATTTTTTACATAAAAGGCCATAGGTTATGAGATTTATAAGATTAAAATTAAATTAACTTCACTAAAAAATAATTTTTGTGCCTAAAAGTGTAGTTATTGACAGGTTGCTGGTCAATTGATCAGAAATGTATAATAGAAACTAAGTTGATCTCAGCTCTAGAAATACTTCCGCAGTTGGTTGCATAGTAAGCTACATTACAAGAAAAGCTTTCATATTAAAATATGCAAGCCATGGACTCTACTTTTCTATTCCAACATTTAGCAGATGCACAAGAATGTACAAGAGTTAAACTGGAGTAACTATAGTTCCAAAGTAATAGTGTTAAATATATTGTTGCACATCTTTTGACTTGTACTAGTGCTCAGTACTGACCTGTTAACGTAAGTATTCCAGGAGACAAACCAAGGTTTAAGTTCAGTCTTTTTACATTGACATTTTCGTTTAGAGGAGCCTGCTTCATTTCTATATGGTTTATTATTGTCATTGATGAAATGAATTTAAACAATCTGGGCATGGAAAAATTGTGCTGATACAATTCAAAGCTGTTCAATCTTTCAACCTGAAAATAAAACACAGGATGAAACAGTTTTTTTGTTGACCCTTAATGAAATGCATATATTTATTCAAATTGCAACTATTTGTTAAAAATTATGTCAAAGGGTTTTCAGTCGATAATTAGTTTGGAATCAGGATCTTAGTTCTTATATTTTACAATTTTTCTACTTACCTACAATCAAAGAGTGTATTTTTTGCTTTTGATAAATAAATTAGACCTAGCACAGATATGTTTTCTATTCTTATCTACTGTTTTATTCGTCAGAGCATAGAACAAGTTAACTCCTTCTTATCCATTTTTGGTATCTTACCTTCCATCAGCAGTTCAATGCTTTAAGTGCTTGAACATAAGCACAAATGATGAATGGATTATCTTCCTGCTATGCCTGCAGCTACTTCGAGTGGGTATTGATTTATTTTCACATTGCTCTATGATGAAAAAAGACCGGTGATGTCACTATTTTTGTGAGGTGACTGAAAAATGTGAGCACGAAATTGATTGCAGTGTAATAAAGAAGATTAAGCAAGAGGCCTGAGTAAAGCAGAGAAATTGGTACCTTCAAACTGTCGTTTAGAAGCTTTAAAGATTCTATATTTGTTAGCACGAGCTACCTGTAAAAATTTACGTTTTACTGTTGAGCAAGCCATCTCATTTCATCACTTCCTAAAGACTATTTATGTGATTTCATTCATATACTTCAAGAAATTCCGAAAAAAATGCAATTTTTTTTATTGCAAAAAGTAGTAATTAGTTATTAATTATTATGACCAGCAGGAAAAAGATCTGAAACTTGTCCTGTGATTTGAGCTGCATAACCCAGCACCGAGTAGTCAATCAGTAGAAGACAGCTAGCTGTCTTCTACTGATTAAACAATCTACTAGCAATTATGTGCAACTGTCAATAATAAAGAGCAAAATCACGAGCAACTGCATGATATATATGTCATTCACTTTTTTTGTCCAACAGAAAACTGATTGTCAACTCTAGCGTTAAAATCTGGACTTAATGAAATTGATGCGGTACTTCCATTTCTTGGTGTGGAAATATGTGGACCAATCGCATCACTGCTTGATGGTTCAGGCGAAACCGACAGATCAATTCGATTCAGTTCAATCACAGCTAATTCGCGTTGCGATAAATCTCGTCCGGTACTACTAAATCTGGGGGAAGAATCTAAGAAGTAAAAGTATCTTGTTTAGTATAAAATATTGTTCAATTTTTCGTCTTAAATTGGCTAAACACATATTTTTGCCAAAATTTGTGACAATAAACTTACGAAATATTATATTCATAGTATGACTGCCTCAGCATTTATAAAAAGTCCCCAGAGTATCGAATGTTCCAGTCAAAATTCATAGTCGAGTCAATACAAATATTGTTACATTCACTTGAATATAGACTATTTTTGTTTACCCAAAAGCTCACAAATATACTAAACTAAAGATAAAATCATCTAATTATTTCAATGAAACTCTGGCACTAACAAGTTATATAAAATGATTGTCATAACTTTGCTATTATTCGGCGAATCAAAGCGAGCAACATTTTTTTGGAAGGGGGATAATGTAGACTAATGCATTCCCCGGAGTATAACAATATAGTGTTTCATTCCAGGTTGTTTTATTCAAGTTTAACTTTTCAACTTCTTCCAATTCCCTCAGTTTAAATTTCAACTTCAAGCACGTTATATTTGAGGGGAGATGGTAGTAGTTCAATAACGATGAAAATTGATCAAAAACACTCACCCGATTCATTTGGCAATTGCTGAATCGAAGTCTTCTGCGAAGCTTGAGTTGCCATATGAGCCACTGAGAACGAGGGTGTAGCCATGTATCTAGCAATGCTAAGAGCAGAAAAAATAAAAATCAAAGTTTAGTTTATAAAAGAACAATAATAAAAAGCCAATATTTGGAAAAAAAAACATAAAAGGGTAAATTTTGTCTGACCATTTTTACGAGGTCCTTTTTTTCTGGAAAACAGAAATTTATATTTATAGAGAAATTGTATCACAGAGTAATGATAAAAAATTATGTGATTTACAAATATATATTAGGGTGTCAAAATGAGAGGCCTCTAAATACAGAATTCAAGGCTTCAAAATATTAGAAAAATATATATTCAAACTTAAAATGAAAAATAAATGTGGATGAACCTCGCTCAAATACTTCCATACGAACGCACAAATCATTAATTAGTATACGATATATCAAAATATTATTCAGAATAATTTTTTTAACTGACTTTTCCCTTTTATCCACAAGATTTTAAAGTAGATTGTTTCACCTCGCTCTAGATTCTTCCTCAGTTTCATAGTATTTACTCTCAGAGGAGCCTGAATTTTCTCTAACTACATCAGCAGATTGGACCCGATCATCTCTCCTTTCGGGGCTATTGGAGTTTTCAAGTACAGCCTCCATTTCGGCTAATAGGGCCTCCTCGGCTGCCAAACTTTCTCCGCTTTCATCTGCACTGCTGCTGCTACTACTTCGAGATTCTAAATAAGAATGAATCATAAGCCATTCTGTGAGAATTTGGTTTTATTTTCCAATCACGAAATTAAAGCATAAAAAATACTTTTCATATTAAAATATTTTTTGCATATGGCAGATTATTTTGCTCTCGAATTCATGCACAATGATTAACTAAATTTTCAAAAGTAAGGACAAGAAAGAGTCTCCATAATCGAATATACTCGGGTGGAAAGCATTATTGCTGAAGATAGGTTACTAGGTAACAGGGTTACTTGTGCTCTTTGAATTCATAGTTTTTATCAAACAGATTGTGCAACTCAGAATATTATTTCAAATGAATTAGACAACATTTCTATTTGCTGATTTAGTCATCTGGGTGAATTTTACCATTACTTTAATGTTCTAAAATTTCATGGTGGGCAGTATGTGTGCGAAAAGGCACTTCAACTTAAACCTATTGTATTTATTCGAATAAAACCCTATGGTACTGTTAAGTCAATGTGTTTCTTAAAACAACAAAATATATTAATATAAGAAAAATTCTTTTCATCTTTAACATCCAGATGTTTACCATGAGTTAAATTCTCGGAAAACTCAAAGAACCAATGGCAGTGCCAAGAGCCATAAAAAGTAACAATGCTTGTGAGATGACAAATTTTCTCATATTTTTAAAATCGGATTTCACTTTGCTGGGTGATTATTTCACATAATAGACCATCCCGAATAAAATACAAAAAGTATCTTTAAAGTCCTAAAATCTTCTAGCACATAAAAATTCAATATGCATGACTTCCAGTAGAATGATTCATTTTTCATTGAATTATTGTTTTTAATCACTCAAAAAATTTATCTTGAGATTCTTCTACAAAAATGTTAGACTTAAAATTGATTTAAAATTCAAACACCTTTGAACGCTGTCGATAATTTTTCCTTCTCAATATATTCTATTCTCTAAGTCAATGACCAATAAATTTGTTTTGCATTCTAAGGATGAATTGTTACGAATTTGAAACTGAGTAAAAATTCGAATTCTTTTAATAAAGTCTATGTAGGATAGACATCTTTTTTGGCAGTAAAAAATCAAAATATTAAGAATAAATTTTCAAAGGAATATTACCCAAAGGAACTTCTTGCAAAGTTGGGAAGTCCAATTTTTCAAATTCGCTGCGTTGTGTACTGATACTCCATTGAGTTCGAGTAGATTCATCGGATACGCAAGATGAAGTTTCCAGCCAAGACAATACCTACGCAGACAAGCCCATGTACATACGTGAATTCATATTTCATGAATTTTTTCAAAAAATCGAAATACACTGCTTAATTTCAGTGTAACTTTGTGATGCACCCTGCCTTTCTAGATTTTAACAGAATCAGAGGGATTTTACTCTATTTCTGTTTCTTTAAAATGACTGAAGCTGTCTTAACTCGGATAAAATTGTTTCTTATTATGCTTCAACTTAGTTGACATTGCTTAATGATGATTCAAAATAGAAAAAAATAGCTATTCTTCAATGCGACTAAAGCTTCTTAAACTTAAATTTAGGTTACAAAAAGTAAAAACTTATTGCATACAATTCTCATGGAAAAGCATACATCTATATTATTGATATGCACTTTATCTTGAAATTATTTTCAGTATGTCAAACTGATAACCCAATGATTATTCCCCATGTGCTTTTTTTACGAAATTAGAAGGAACTTGGAAATTTTATGGAATTCATATAATTTTATATTATACATAGATCTCTGCTTCTTGTCACATTCAATTAGCCGCTATAGTAAAAAGCAAGTACAAGACATCCTTGCAAAAACCGGTATCGGAATTGAGAGTCTGGCAAAGAGAACATACATACGTACCTTATCATCAAAATGCATATTTTTCAGTGAAGTCATGTACGTTTCAGGCAAAAAACTCATGAAATGTCTAACGTCTCCATTCGTATCAGCACTGCAAAAAGGAAAAAAGAAACGTGAAAAATTTAGCAAAAATATTACAAATATGTTTACATATATATATCAATGTTAATGAACATTTGTATAGGGATTTGCATAAGCATTTACATTGGCGTATAATGCATACAACTAGGGGTTGGCTCAATTCCATTAATAAAAATTTTAAATAAATTCTAGAAGGCCGAAATGATACTATGAAACTATCATGAATTTTTCATTACCATTTTATTGAAAAAGTTTAAAAACATGGATAGCACTTTTATTACTTTGATTATTTTGATAAAAGTTTAAAACGATGAAGATATCTTAATTAGAATTCGAATGGTCTGGATTTATTAGTATGCATTCTCACGTGTAAGACTTGGTTAGTAGGCAATAACTAGTAATACTGGCCAGCCTTCAAATTTGTACTCAAATTGCAGATAAATTTTTTCTTACAAGCTGATAGTTCAACGTACAATTTGGCTTTCTAAGTTTCATCCTCAATATATTCATTTTTATGCAAAAAAACAGGAAGTACATGATATTCATCCTACAAACAAGAACAGGTTCTTTTGCTATCAGCTCTAGTTCAATGTACAGTATAATTCAATTCAATTAACTAGTACCGTCAGTTGCACCAAATTAATCAATTCATCAAATATATCAGATCAGATATTATTATGTAATGCCAGCAAACGGAGTCGGTAGAATAGAAAAGCTATAAAAAAAATAATCAAATACACCTCAGGATAGACCATCGATTTATGAAATTTTAACTGCTGAGTTCAGCTTTAGTAGTTTAATGGTCAGTATACATATTTTGTAAATAGAAGTGAAATACTGAATATTTTAAGTTTACATGCATGCTAATGTATTTTTTTTAAACCTTAAGAGCCGTACAGCCCGTTGCATTGGAGGAAGATCTAATAGCCATCGGGGACATCTTCCAGTTCCTAATGTTCTAGATAACGCTATTCGAACATTTACCACTCTGTTCAAATATAAAGCAACTCACAAATAATGTTAAGCCTAAGGAAAAGAGTATATCTCCCTTGCTATGCACACAGATCGATTGAAAAGCATGCTTAAAAGTATTCTGAAAAAAGATGAACTACCAATCAAATTAATAACATGGGAATATTGTTCGAAAAACAATAACTTTTTCGACTTTTCCTGGGTACTAATTCTGCATTGTGTAACAAGCCTGAAAGAATTTTTCCTCTTGCTCGGCAAATTCATACAAATAGTATAAGTGAACAAATGAAAAAAATCGACATTTTACGGAATTCATTTTGCAAAGTTGGAACTTTACCAAAGTCGTATGCATGTACGCACCTGTCTGTTGCAAGTTCGGCAAGAGAAGGCATGAATTCAGTAATGAAATCTTCTCGTGCAATATGTCCCTGCAGTCGTTGACAGATGTATATATACATTTGACGTTGCTGATAACTGCAAAAGTAAAAATAACAGCATATAACATACGTTAACTAGACATATTTACAATGTAAGAATTTACGAAACATTCGGAAATAAGCTGTTTTTAAGCATATTAATCTGTGATCATAGCATTCGTGTCCAATAGAAAGGTCAATTAGATAAAAAATAAAATTCCAACAACAACAATAACAACTTGAAAATTTTTTTTACTTGTTTTTAAGCAATCCTATTAATACAAATATATTTTCAACTGAACATGAGCCTCAGGAGGCCATCAGTACTTGGATAGTCTGAATGCATCATCATCTCTAACTACCCGTAGCCTCCATAAACGATATATATGCCAGCCACACTTAAGACTGTTATCTTAGTTGTTACTTAGTGTTAGCAACACAATATCAATAAAGTGATTAACACTGATTACAAAAATGCAAAAAATCTAAAAAAAATTGAAGACAATGGCAGTGCATCAGTTTCATGTAAACCGCTGTTCGAACTGAATAATTATTCAGTGTTTCGGTTATTAAATTTGCTGATGATAGTTGGATTATTTACTTTGGAAAAAAATCAATTTATGAGCGTAAAATTAAACAGCAAATGACTCATTTTAAGGTAGACGATTCTTTTGAGTTGTAACGACAAGGGGGCTGAATACGGAAAGTGTCAGCGACCAGCATTTCCTTTAATATGAACCAAATTCCAATTTCACTAAGCTTCAATTGCAATAATATTATCGAAATGATTTCATTTTATTTTGTAATCCGTTCCAATTGTGGTTTTGGTTGGCACTTGAAAACTGCTAAATACTAACAAACAAATTCATGATAAGTTCAAATTTGCTTATAGTTATGTGTGCACCGTTCTACTGCCTATAACTCAGATACCTTGGTGCATGGGCGAATTCTCGAACCATGCTAACCATGCTTGCCCTGCGTTCCTCACCCCCTGTACTAACTGCTGAACTAGTATTTCCGCTACTGGAACTACCAGCATCGCTGCCACATGCTGGGGGGACTCTACCTCCATCTATGCCCATAGTTGACCCTTTAGGGACCCCTTCACCTGACCCAGGAACTTTACCAAGCATACCTGCAAAAAAATTCCTGATTTACATCAAATTTTGAAGCTTGCAGACATGAAAAATTATTTCTTACAAAAATCTTAGCTGTAAAAAATTATTAACTGATGGTAAAATACGGAGACAAAATATCCATTGTGAAAGGAGATGCTGGACAAAATAGCTTACTTATTTTTACACAAAAAAAGTACAAAAATCACATGGAGTTTCTATATTAAAGCAAAAATTGAGTAGAAAACATTTCACATTTCTGAGAGACAAGGACATGTAATCTTAATCCAATATGAATTGTTTCTTAATCTGCGCAATACCAACATTTTTGCACAAGTCGAAAATCCTCATCAGAAATTGTTCAAATTATATTTTTGTACAGTAAATAGAAAACTACCATAAATTGGATTCTCCCCCTTATTGCTAGCCTCCTTAACTAGGAGAACTGATAGATTGAGCTGCAATATCGGATGACACACATGTACCCATCGACATAATATATCGATTTTGAAAGCAACAAGTACTTCAAAAATACTTCCATTTGTAATGAGCTGCAGTAGTCAAAATTGATTTTTCTCTACACTAAATTTCGGACTTAACGAATCTGATTGGACCATCAATAAATTCACTTTATCCGAAAAATAACCTGGATTTCGCACAACATCCCTTTTTGGTAAAAATTTGTTAAAGGTAAGTTCTTTATATCTGTCGTTTTTTGTATATTCAATTTTACCTCCAGCACTACCCAAAGTTGGTCCTGCAGTACGTTCGTTATCGTCCCCATCAGGCTCCATACTCATGAAATTTAACCCTATCGACCTATCAGAGCGCAGGTTTTTGATTCTAGGGTTTGGGCTATTTCTTGCATTTTCGTGCCTTACGCTAAATAATACCTTTTCAATTTCTTTATCCAATGATCTCCCAACCCTTTCGATGTTCATATCTGGTCCTTTCACCTCTTCTATGATATAGAAATAATGGACGAAAAGTTTACCAGATATTATACTAGAAAATGTCTATTTTGTTGGAGTACGTATAAATCGGCATAGAAGTGCCACTGAATATAAATCTGAAGAGTCCTGTAAGAAATACTAAAAAGATTTTTTGTAAAACTGTACGCATCACATAAGTGCTATCATTTCTTTGTACAAGTTTGTGCGGAAGGACAAAAATCAAATTTTCAATAGAACTGAATTCGAATAAAATATTTATTAACTCATCCTAAATACTAGCATACAAATTGAAACTTTACCCTTAAACAAATACAAGATTTTTCATTCGAAATGTTACTGTACCAATGTACAAATTTAACAGTAAAAACTGCAATTTAACAAGTTTTCACTTAACAAAAAATTTACATTGCGCTAAGTTCAGCTTCAGATTTTCGAATACAACGATGTAACTCGGTGGTCCTGACAAATTCACGATATACAAAGTTTACTGCATGTAAATTCCTAAATTTTCAAAATCCATAGAAAAATTTCAATGCAAATTCTACCTGTTTCTGGACCCGAGTCAGTTTTCAGAGTCTCTTGACCTGGTCCAGTGTTGTCCCTTTTCGCCTCTGTAACACCCACTGGATCAGTACTGGGGTCTGGCTCTTCAGTGTTTGGGGTAGGCCCCCCATGATCCACTGTAGAGGAATCTCCGTGGGTACTGGTAGGGAGATTAGCAGGTTCATCTAAGTTTTTTATAGCTTGACGCAAATTACTCCTACTTGTAGCAGCCATTAGTGGTGCTATCGCTTCAAATGCAGTCTAATACATATTAAATTACATGATTATTCGCTATCGCATTCAGCATTTAAAGAAAATTAGGAAAGTCCAACACTCTTTGAAAAAGAGATAATGTATTCGATAAATGAAAAAGTGATGGCAACTATCAACGGCACATTGTCAATACTGTGATTACTTCATTTACAATATGAGGCTTGTATGCAGATACCTGCGCTGTCCCTGAAAATTTGATTCAGTAAACTTTGGATGCAATGAATCTGTCGGGACCACCGAGTTATATCGTTGCATTAGAAATCTGATGCTGAACTTAGCGCAACATGAATTTATTCTTTATCTAAATTTTATTACTTGTAGAAAATTTAAGTGCATTATTTCTTCGGGTATGAATTGAATGCTACTAATGACATGGATATATTTTTGATAAAAGTCAATTAGTACAAGAAATGTTAGGTGTTGAAGCACGTAGTGGAGCGACAGCAGAGAATATAGGAAAAGACAGAGTGGTATTACATTTGAGCATAGAATTATATTATAAACTAGTCTAGTAACTACATACTAAACTAGTCTGCATCTAAAAAATCAATTATGACTAGGTATAGATAGCGATACACTAGCAGATATAGAAAAATTGGCTACAATCAATTAAAATCAGCTAAAATAGATTATCCTTCAAATTTTCAAGCAATTTACCTCTCTTACAGAGCAAACTGGATCCTCGAGCAGCTTAAATGTAAGTGGAAGTAGGACCGAATAGACACAATCCGCAGAAAATAGGGACACCAACTGTAATATATAGTGTGAAAATATAGGCCTAAAGAAGCATGCATAAGGTTCTATAAAAACTCAATATCGTGGTCATATACGATGAGAACAATTCAAAATACTGTAAGTTTGATATCATGACTATCTTAACTATCCCAATGAAACCATAAGCATCCCTCATTACAGCAACGCACTGAAAAGGGACATATTTTTAGATGGTACTGCCGATTATTGCCCTCTCATTAGCGGAAAATGTTTATAGATTTTTTTCGTTAATTTACATTCATATAATTTCAAACGACAGCTTTTCTTCCGTGACCCCGGAATTCTGTCCCAGAAGAAATGTCCCGCTAAATTTTCGATACATTTATTTTATCGCTTAAGATTTGAAGGTTTTGCATAATAATCGAAAAAAACAGTTTTTTCATGCTTATTTTCGTAGGAATTGAGCTTTCTCTTGGGGCATAGCTCCAAGAACAGTATTCACACCTACTAAAATAACTCAGGGATATAAATGAAAAAATTTACTTGAAATATATTGGCAATTTGATCTGAACTGAACTGACCTGCGGTAGTTGACCTGCTAACATATCCCGAAGTCGCCAGTTAAATGTGTTGCTACTCTCCAGTACCTACTCAGACATTAAAGTTAGTTAATATGTGATATTTAATCAAATTTCGGGCTACCTGTTTTTATCGAAAAAATTATTACAGCTATGAAAATTTACAATCACTAGTATTCGATAATTGAAGGTTACATTAGTATGTATGTATGCATGTATCTATGTACTCAGTGAGTACATACCTGTCCTAATAGTGGGAGGTGTTTTTCGCGACAGGAAGGACTCAGTCTTGAAAATACAGAAGCTAGTCTGAAAGCATAAACAAAGCAAGATTCATTGTGCACAGGTACATACGTAGGTTTATGGATGTTAAATTTAAATATTTATAAATATTATAAAAAATTAATGGTATAGAAAAAATCACATGAACAAAGATACGATGTTTACAATTCTTAAAAGTCTACGCATAAATGTATTGTTAAACATATTGATGAAGATGTATTTATACATATTCAAATATAAAAGTGCATGCATGCATGTACCTGCATACAATTCCAACTCTAACTTCTTCCATATCCCCAAGGAAAAATTCTACCTCGGGCAAGAGATCCTCCTAAACGAAAAAATGAACCGAAATACATTTTCATCCATGCATCCACAAGGATATATATGTCATATATATAGAAATACTACTTTATAAATGTACAAGTAACTGCTAATATGAACAGGTACGTATATATCAGCAATGAAAGTATATTCCCATCGTATACGTATATGATCTTATATATACATGTAAATATGTAGGAGTACAATATACTTTCAGCATTACAAATTTGTTGTGTCTACCGAAATTCAATTCCTCATATCCGAAAATCAATAGCTGAAGTTGGAGTAACATGATTTTTTAGTTTACTTGTTACGAGGGAAAAATATTTAAAGCAAATTTGATATATCCGAACTTCAACATATTCATTTAACAGTTACCTCCACTTGTTCCGAACTTAGCACTTTCGCAATTTCATGTAGGCTGAAGGCCAACGTTTTTCGAATATTCCATTCTGGATCCCTAGTAAGCTGCTTATAAGCGGCACGGAGTTCATGCCACCTTGAGCCGCCAAGTGTCAGCACCACTGCTGGAAAACTACAAAAAATATGTAGAGTTCCGATTCTATGAATCAATCGCCTACCAATGATATATTCTATAATTTGACTGCCTGACACTCCACCAACCTCCCTTGATGGTACATATTGATAACTCAAATCCGATGTATCCAATTAACTGGTAATTTTTTGTTGTAACCGAATATATGGAATGTTAACAGTACATATTACTACCAGGCTTTCTTATAATACCGCAAAAAGCTTGCCCTAGTCAGTACTTCCCAAAATAAACCAATTAAAATGATATAAATTCAGAAAAAATTATTTTTCTATAAGAATTTTGCAAGCAAATAGGCAATGAAAATTGCTGCACAAAGAAATTCATATTAGATTCAACTTATTTAAAAAAACGAATGCTAGTTGACGAAGTAGCCTTTTGTACTAATTTTAGTGTAACGGCCAGGCGAACATGGAAGTTAAAAAATATTTAAGGCTTTAGGTAACTGTTTTCTTCTGCTCTAAAATTGATGCCACCAAGTTACAAATTCTATCTCAGTGAAGAATATTGATCTTTTTGATTCTAGAATAGTATTCTCCAGAATGCTTTGTTAAATTTGAAAATCATACTTCAATTTAAGCATTGTTCTAGAAAAGTATTTGGCAAGTACATGCTCGTATAAGTGCTAGTATACTAGCTTGTATACTGTACTAGTCTATCCTAACAAACAGATATATAGTAAAATTAGACTAGATTTGGCTACCATCTTTCCTCCAATACAGCACATACCAGATTTTAGACTGCATAAAGTTTAATATTGCACAGATTTCCCCTAAAGTAGTTGTAAATATGAATATTTAAAAGAGTCCACTATGAGCATCAATTTTAAATTTTGAAGGAAAAAAATTGAATCTTGAAAATGTATGTCGTAATAGAGTCTGAACTTTGGCATCTCTTATATTCAGGGGAGGACAATAACATGATATCTTACAGCCACAATCAAATTCTAGAAGTTTTCCTTGTGGTGTTACCAAATTATGAAATGAGCCTAGAGTTAACTTAAGTCATAAGAACTTGCCAGGACCACCGAAATAATTTGCTAAACCCGAAATTCCATAAACCAGAAAATTTAACTTTAAATTTGGCACAATATTCCAGAAATAATTTTTCATAATAAACTTGTCATATCCAAAGTTTACCATATTTTAATTGTTTCACTTGCCTAAAAGCCCCGTAGAGTCTAAGTTCTGTGTCTGCCTGGTTATCCACTGAATTGCTCCCATTCATACCCATATTTATCCCCCCCTCATTTCTACTAACAGTGGATGTAAAGTATCGAATCAGCTCAGCATTTACTTTGTCCCCTGGTAGGGTACTAATGAAGGGTCCCAAGTGCTACAGTTAAGCAGAAAACATAACTTTTTAATACTGCTAAATAATAGTAGTTAGGCACCTACGTTATGTTAAGATTGCACTAGCCATGCCTGTTTTATTTATGCTTACAATTCCTAGTAAATTAGAATGGCAACTACTTTATGCTAGATAGCTCTAGATGCACCTATTTTCATCATGTACTGATTTATACTGAAGCAACAGTAGATAGCATACAATTCAGCGTATAAGTCATTTCTGAATATATAGTTACATAAAATAATTATATAACATTAAGGTGAAGTTCAACCTTTAACTTATTGTAATAATACTATGTCTCCTTCCTCTACTGTGTCTGCATCTCTGTCAATGCTATATCAGCAATTATTTGTATAACTTAATAACTAAACTGTAGTCAAGGTAATTTAGAATTGTTCTAGAATAATACTCATTGCATTATAGAACTTACTTTCATAATACATTTCTCCTCTGGTTTCTGAAAAGTACAGATGCACTCATATATATATATATATATATATAGATTCAACAGTATATTCACTTGCTTAGAAATAAGTATGCATATTTATAATAAGCAACTTCATTAGTATTAGATCCTAAACCAAGGAGTGTCTCAGAGAAGAAATGCCTCTTGAAGCCCATTGTGCCTTATTTTACCCTTTCAAATTACTACGACAACTTGATATATGGTAGAAAAAAGCCGTCTAAAGGTGGATGAATTTTACTCGGTTGCAACTAACGATGCGCCAATGAAACAAGATAGTGTACATGCTATAATACATAACTAACAATAGGCAAGTAACCTCGCCAAAAATTCTTTAGAAATAGAAAAATAATGAATTAAAATTCCAATATCAAAATATTTATGCAATAATATTGGGTTACAAGTATAACGTCATTTGCAATATCTACCAAAACCACCCAACAGGTTACGTTGGATTTTGAATAGTCATGTTGCTAGTCAAATTGATTAAAATCAAGTCATATTTTGAAAATTTTGATAAAACTTTCTTGTTAATATTTTTTCAAATAATATGCAAGTGTGATACTTAAGAAAAATGCATTCAGATTTGTGATTGGCTGGCATATATATATATATATATATAAATGTAAGTAAATGTAAAGTTTAAACAATCATTATTGTATCTTATTTTCACAGATACAAACAAATTTTTGGTTAGTGTTTGAATTTCCCACAAAATTGTCTTTATGACCTAAAGAAAATTTTGAATCCTTACAAAAATAATCGAGAACTCGAAAATATTACTTCATGAATTTTTTTAACTAACCTGCAAAGCCCCGTTTCGAACCATTTTTTGAGAATCATCAGCTAAACGAATAAAAACATCGATAAGTAAATCATTGCTTAATTTAGGACCTACAGCTTTTGAAACTTCGACTAGAGATTCTGTACAAGCCTTTCGTACCCTGATGCATATATAAATACATTCAACCATAGTAACTTTTATATCAAGGTAAGTACAGTAAAAAACAAAATAACGATTTTTCACCAACAATATGAGAAAAATTAAACTCAAATCACAAATGGTCAAGTATAGCAGTCGAGGATTAATTCAGCATAACTTGTAGATCAAGCAACAAGTAAACAGTTCAGATAAACAGTTCAGCACATTTGCATATTAATAATGATCATTTTTAAAAACAGGTGACTATAACATAACATAAATGTTTTAAAATGCTGGATTGTTCCTAGCGCTTTATTTATAACAAAAAATTAGAAATGAAAAATATTTTTTATGTAAATTAATTATCATATAAAAAATATATAGTAACTGTTGGATTTGGTATACATTAAACGCTCATCGATTCGTACACGTAGAATTTTGAATGTTACGTACGTACATCAACTATGAAGCAAACTTGAAGAGAAAATAGACTTTTAATATACGCTAAAGAAGCTGTCAGGCTGCATACAATTCAAAAATATCAATATCCCGAAACTATAAACTATTGACCACAGCAAACGTTAAAATATTAGCTCGGATTTAAATTAGTTAGAAAACCGTGACGAATTTACTTGCCAAGTAAATAATTAACATAAAAATAGACAAATGAAAATATTCTTCTATTAGAAAAGTCAAAAATTGACCCTTTCCGCAACTTTATGCATAAATCTATTCTTTTTTACAATTTCACGTACTTTGTTTCATTTCTAGAGGTATGATAATCTTAAATTTGAATATTAAGCTTCTCTGCTTATATATATATGAATGCATTCTACCAACTTCAAAGTGTACCTTAAAATACATACGTATACGTACGCATTAAACTTTAGATACAACGAATTTGCATAAACCACCACATCTGACATTCATTGTATGCGAAAATCAACAGATTTTCGCATAAGCAAATTTTATTTATTTGCTGCAAGTGAAAATTCGCTAAAAGCTCATTCGTTGTATCCAAAGTTTGCTACATGTACAGCAAGACTATATACCTGTACATATCATCTTTTGTTAGTTTAATGAACGTTGGAAGTAGCCTATCTCTGCTATCGCTCTCTCCAACTACCCGACAAATATTATGAAGATTTAATGCTGTAGCTTTTCTTACTCGAAATACAGGATCTTCTCCGAGAGATATCATATCTGGTGTGACAAACTGCTTACAGAGATCCTGCCAAGCAGAAAAAAATACGCAAAGTTGATATTCCGTAAACTGATACAATCAATTACACCTAAAACTCTTATTTGATTGGATAAATCGGATTTGAAATATCGATATACTCCTGAAAAGGCAGGCAGGTCTATGAATAGTGACATTATCGAATAATAGAATATATCATTTAGCAGGCCCTCGATTTATAGAATATCAACTGTATACATAAAATCACAGAGTAAAATGTTCTGCAGAAAATTCCACGAATCAAAATAATTATTGTTAAATTAGCCACATCAAATTGATTTCTTTTGCTAGTTTCAACTATGTGAAGAAATTAATTGATACTTTGTGGGATGCGCGTCAGTATGAATGTATCAGCTTATGAATATGCATAGATACGAAAATGCGTAAGCAAATATGATGTATACATTCATCGAATTGCGTGTCTCAGCACATACGTATCAGTATGTATGTATGCAAATTCAGAAAAATAAATTCTTATGCTTAGATGAACAGCTTACCGGGCCAAATACGTCGGCCAAATCATTCAATAGCGACGCTGCTGTCATTCGCTATGAAAACAAAAATCACAATATTATATCCACCAATGCCTTAGCCAATGCTAAAAATTAAGACCCGTGTGTAAATCACCATCCATTAAATAAAAAAATGCTCCAGAGATTCCTTTATCACAAAGGCATCAATATGCTATTTACACGTGAAATAAAATCCAGAGTTTTGTTACAAAAATGATTTGAATAGAAGGCAATAGCATTATACTCAAATACATTACGATAGGTCAAACGATAGTGTACAATAAGCCAATAAATAATTCTCAATCTTTTGAGTCTCACAGAAATTATTCTGGAATTGACTTTTGATAAAAATTAAATAATTATGAGCCGAAAGGTTACCAATATAAATGTTTGCCCTTTCAAATCCTCTTTCATGATTAACGTAGTTTTTCCTAATAAGATTCTTCTCTTTTTCGGTGACCTAATCTAAACATTCAATGGTTGAACTATAGCCTATTTAGGAATCAGAGTTAAGTAATTCATAGTAAAATGTGATACCCAAAATTTTGCACCTAAGCTGATAATGTAGTTCTTTGTTTTGGTGACAGCAAAATTGAAGACTCAGAAATTCAAAGCATCGACCCATTAGTTAGCTCATTTTCAATCTACTTGTACTATCTACAAAAGTTAGTCAATAGGGAAGCATTTCGCAGCATTCGGTATATTATATTAATCATATGATAACTCAAATAGAACATGATGGCGTTATATACGAATGCAAACTGAAATTAAGAATATACGCACCAGGTCTTCATTGGAATCGTCATGTGCAAGTTGCAGTATGATTGTCAATACGTACTGTCCTAGATCCGCTGGACGCATAAGGGAAGCCACACCACGGAGCGCCTCACCAGCGCTTTCACGTACTTCAGCCTTAGAATCGCCCAGCAATCGGCTTAATATCGGCAAAATTGTCTGGAAAGAGAGAGAGTGAAACTCTATAAGGGATTATATAAGCACAGTGAACTTTGGGTATAACGTGCAAAAAAATTCACCAAAGCGAATCCATTGCATCCGAAGTTTACCGTATTCGATTTTTTTCATGTCTTATCCTCTTCGTAAGGCTTAAGTACAGAAATAATTTTTAACTTGCTCTGCATGATAATTGACTAGTACATGAAAAAAGTAAAAATTGACAATAAATTAAATTTGGAATTGAAAAATAACTCATTTTTACTTCGTCGTTTTTAGTCAAAATATGAGCGATTTCGAACAACTTAAGGATAATTGAAATCTGATTATCTCAATTAGAAAAAAATTCACATCATATGGAAAGAAACTCACAATAGCCTGGACCCGAACTACAGTGAAACCTTGTAAGTCAGATACTTTTTTCAAGTGCTTAAGTGGCCAACTTACAGAGGTATCCAGATATATAAGAGAAGAGCAATTTAAAAAAAAGTCATTGTCTTGTCTGCTGTCCAGCTTAAGAAGTTTTACTGTACGTAGCTTATCACTGTATGTGAAATGCTTGCAATTGATATTTAATTGCATGATTTATGCTGTACCTCTATAATAAGTCTGTATCCTGTTCCATTAGGCGAGTTCTCCCCAGCAGATAGACAAACCCTAGCAATTGGCTCCATTTGCTCTGCCAAAACCTGGCGAACTACTGATTCCAAGTCTATGCTTAGCTTTTCAAATAGTGGAACAATACTGCGCACTAAGAAAAAATTAACAGACAAAGGACTTAACATTTGCACAATACGATTGACGCAAGAATTGCTCTATCCTAAAAAGGTGTTAAAGCTGTTCTTCGATAATTTAAAATACGAAAAAATATTGAAAAATGCAATTCATAAACACAGTAAGTTATTTCAAATGTAACAAAGCTATCAGAATTATTGAATGAATTCCTTACATTCGAAATTTGTCACATAGAAAGTCTGAAGCGAACTGGAATATAGTTTGACTTCTGTATATAATTTAAACTTAAAATGATAAGGAAATTTGTTATATCCGAAGTTTACTCTATGCAGCTTTGAATATATTTTTGCACTAACCATGGTACAAATTTCAATGTGTACATAATGGAGGCATGTATGCGTTTCAAAACTAGCAGCATATGCTAATACTACCATTTCTAATTGCCCATATTATAATATAGTCAAAAGGCGACCAAATATTTCAATGCATAATTTCAAAAGTGGCAAGTGATAAAAAATTATTCTAAAATGGTAAAATTTTCTTCAAATGCCAAAGTATATATTGCTATTAGAATTCATATCTGCAAGCACGACAAATTACAAACCCAATAAACACATAAATGCAATGAGAATTGATTTTAATACTCTCATGTGTGCATAGATTGCCTCTAATTTTTGCTCTACTAATGTTGCTGCGGTACGAAGAAAATTTACAAAAAAATTTACAATAACCGCAGAGAATATAATCTTGTTTCAATTTTTTTTGCATATGAAATGGAAGAATCATAAAATACAATCTTTAAAAATGAAATTTTGTTTCAAGCGGATTATTTACTATAACCAAAGTTTTCTATGTATTCCATTTAAATTATAAACCTGTTTCATCATAAGATAGTTGTGAAGCCGTCTCAGCTAGCATCTGCATAAAATTTAAACAAAAAAGTTATACTTTTGCCCTCCCTAAATATATTGTTACATGAATATTAAAAACATAAATTTAGATATTGTGAAAAACGAACAGTAAGCAGTAAAAAAGAAGCAACGCAGTCGTTTATTTATATGGCAAACCACGGTAATACGCTCAAAATCTAAAATGCTCATAGAAAATTTTGTTTAGTCGCTTTAGGTCCAATTTAGCTGCTGAATTGTATCGAAAGTCATGCGAAAATCGGATTCTCCATTTGATTTGATAAAATTCAATATCAGGTGCTTAAAATAAATATATTTTGATACAAATATGTATGTTTTGTCTTACGACGCAACAATCAATATTGACATTAGTAACACAGAGAATCAACATAGACACAAATCATTTTAAAGTTGGTTAAAATCATCCATTTTCAACTTAAATTTGGATATTTTTTTATAGACTCAATATATTAATGAAAGCCATTATGAAGAAATATTTATTTTTCATTATGATCTAATTGCCTTAAGAGGTAGATAAGCTATGAGCACTATATATGAGGGGACATTGTAGCAATAAAGTTCTCTTCTTCACTTATATGATGGATATCATCTCATTTTAAACTGACGTAATGCATCAAGTTTTCCATGAGGGAGGGGGGGGGGATATTTGTCAAGAACTGAACGCTGGTGATGAGGTGCACAAATAAATAGTCAATATTGGCAAAAAGTATATTGTGTCTGACCCTTGATTTTATGGCCTAAATCGATTAAAACTTTAAAAAATTATCTGGAAAATAAAAAAATGCATTTAAATATTGCACAGATTCCAAGTTCTTTGAGGAATATTCAATAGCTAAATATTTACAATATAAAATCTAATTTCTTCCGATCAGGCTTAAGTGCCTTAACGGATCATAAATATAAAAATACTAAGATGAACTTAGAGTGACTGAAAGTCAGAAAAAAGTTAGAAATTGAAAAATTAAAATTTTCCAGAAATTTTTTCTAAAAAGTCGATTCAGAAAGAATTCTCATACTATTCATTCAAAAATAGTAATCAAAAATTGAAATATGCCACTTCATAGCAACGTCGTTAAATTCATAAATATCCAGATAAAAACATCAATAAACAGATTTTTATTTAAAAACCTAATCTCTAACCTTTACATGAACGAGTCTTTGTAATGCTATGGAGCTAGTGCTGTACCGTACAACACGCTCCAATTGGCTGAGGTTATCATCAATAGATAGGTCATTAAACGTTGGAACTGGCCCCCCTAACTCCATCGTGTTCCGCGATTACTTCAGACAATCAGACAAGGCGAATTTAATATTTCCAAATCTCGAATCTCCGAAGGAAAATATAGCACAAAACTGATATTTAGGATAAATTAAACCTATATATAGGCTGCGTCAATCAGAGGAGTTTCTATGATTTTTGGAAAAAGAACTATACGGAAAATGTAGTCATAAATTCTCGGTTGAAATCGGCGCTACGTTATCGAATACAATACGTTGCACTGCTTTCTCAGCAAAAATATGGAAACTGCAGATTTTGAGCGTCAGCTTCTTGTCATATAGACAGTCCCTTATACTTCTATCTCCATGGTGAGCAGTCTCCAAATCAATGCTTCTATCTACTGCATTATTACGATATTGAAAATGGGTTTAATCTATGTATCGGGTCTAGAATTTCTAAAGCGATAACGTTCGATTATGGAGCAATTATTTAAGAGTGAAATAAATCGCTTTAAGACATATTACTATAAATTCCAAGATACGATTGCTCTACGTTTTCCTTTAATGTTGAAAAACCTCAACTTCTCTGAAGTTTGTTATGAAACAATAATAGTAGAAGAAATTTGTATCGATGAAAAATTAATGGAACTGCAATTTAAGTCAGTTTCCTTATCAATATAGCTGAAGATTTTTCAGAGGAAGAGCTAAAGCTAAGACCTAGAAAATCCCACCAACATTGGACTATTCTTTATTCCTCAAACAAACAAATTTCTAAATTTCTTGATGACTCAATGACATGTTCCTTTTAGGTAACTTTGTACAAAGTTTCATTTTGCTATTATTATCCTCCAAATCACTCGGTGATGAAATGAAAATATTTGATGAATTCAAAGCTAGCATTACTTACATACTAGTATCAGGATATTTGCCCTGTCCCAAGACACTAGCACCTCTACAGTCCCCCTAGCTAGCTGAAGTTGATGATTCAACAGTACAAATATTGATTAATAGCACTAAAATCTTGGGTTCAAATTTTGATGTGCTATATGCATGCTAATTAATTTCAATTATACAATGAAGTGCCAATTGAACATGGAGAAAAGTGGAAAGAACAAAAGCAATGTGGGGAAGCAAGAATAAGTTACAAAGCCAGGAAACAATAAAAGTAGAATGAAAGCATGCATATATTGATAGTGTTTTCATCAGTGAGCAAAACACAATTTACTACAAAATCTACAACCTAACTCGGTTATATTTAACCAAAGTTAACTGATGTCTATGAACCAACTACAAACATTGATACAAACTACAAATAGGATACAAACTACAATTGATGATACATATGCACATTCAGTTAGAATGTGCAACTGCAAATTATCAGCTCCAAACACAATTCTTCCAAATATTATCATGCATAGCTATACATTTACTCAAGAATCCTGACAACTAGCACATAAGAACATAGATTGTATTGGAAAAATTTTGGATTCACTTTCATTCATAACATATCCCAGTCTAGTTAGTGTTGTAACACACAACAAAACAGGCAAACAATGCAAGAGAGTAACAACTCAAATGTACATTATATCTCAACCTGTGTTGTGAAAAGTGATTACACTTCTCCAACACAACATTACTAATTTTTGACCTATTGTATGACTAGCCATTTATTGAGAATGTGATTAGCATAAAAATAAAGAATGTTCCTAATAGAAACATCTGCAGTTAAAATAGAAAAGGAATTAACTTACAATATAAGTTAATTCCTGACAGTTAGTGTCACAGCTATCATAATCAAATCACTACTTCATAATAGTTAGAGCCTCAAGCATTAAAAAAACATTTTGCTCCACAGTAAATGAAGTTATTTTGAAGCAAAAATATAAATCATCCATCAAAGATTTTTTTCATTTTGCTCCACGTACTACCTTATTTAGAGCTTAAACTAATGGTTCAAATTTGGCAAAACACTGTTTGAATTGTAAACATACTGCTTTGAAAATTGTAATCACTATCAAGTAATTGAGGGAAAAAAGAGTGAAAGAATGTACCAACAAAATATATTGGTAATTGAAGCAGAGGACCAACAACTACAGTGACTCAGCAACAGCACCAAGAAAACCAGCATACTGCGCATATTGCGATAATGTAGAAGAGCAAAATAAATTGTTATTTGTAACAATGTCATGCAGGCTGCATGGAGGTAACCTTGCGGGCTGCATGAAATATCTTGTGGAATTACAAATGAAATTGTTGATCTCATGAGATGTTGCAAAGTAACTTTGGTGAAACGATGGGTAAATCGGGGTAACATATAATTAGGGTAGAATCCGGGTACTAAAGCAGTAAATATCCTAATGATCACATCAACTTATTGATGAAAATTGCAACAATGTTAATGAGCTCCTTATGTTATGACAGCTAAGTATTCATAACTTGATAAGTTGATATGTAGCTTTCACTCCTTTGTGTGCAGCTTACTTCCAGCTTTTCATAATTTCATGGCTCGTCACAATTCATATTTCAGATACATCATGAGTTCAAATGAATCTGACGACTTTTAGCTGGAAGGATGTGATTCAAATAAATTCCAATTTTTTTCTAGTGATATAATTGCTATAAAATGAATCACATTATTTTATTAAAAATCAAGTAGTATTCATTTGAATCGCATAACTTTTATACAGATCGAATGAGAATCGAGTGTTCTTTTGCAATTCAAATGGGATGCTGTCATTCTTTTTCCAATATAAATGCATAATTATTTAATCAATTTCACTGACTTCAACACAGTTTCGGATGCAAAACTGGAACAATCAATAATAGTGGCGTATCCCGAAAATTGTGCAATTACCTTCACTAGGATCTTAATTCATTTTGTTTGCGGGTACTCTGGACAATATTATTTTTACCCACGATCAAAATTTAGCTCTTGGGTGTGGTTATTTTCAAAAGTTAAGTTCGAAGTTGCAATTTATTTGATGCGAATGTATAAAATAGAGGTAGTATTTACAATGTTGGTGCTGCCTTGCGGTATAGAACTCTCCTTGTGATATTTAAGTTAAATTTCTACCCTCTCGTTGCAATTTGCTATTTATTTCAAGAAAGAAAGTCAAGTTCAGTGCGCAATTTGAGAAGTTGAAACTAAATAGTATTGCCTTCTTTAAATCTTGAGCGGAAATAAGAAACTCGCGATTTTGATATTTTGTTGGATACCTCCAGCTGACGTATTGAACCTGTATACTGGCAGTGAAAATGAGTTTTAGATGCGAAGTTCAGGTTAGAGTGATCTCTTTCTCACACGACTGAGGCTCCATTTCGAATATCTAGCGCCTTCGACGAATCAAATTCATATTTATGAATACTATTTCGGTACATGTACAGAATAGAATACTTAATACTATAGTAGTTTGAAATAAACATTTTGTATGGCTTGGAAAATTCGTTGACAAATCTATATTGACATCAAAATTATAGTTTCTATGCTAGTCTCTTATAATCACGTCGAACGGTTACCCTACTGCAATACTTTGAAATAAACTTTTTATACAGAAAGTTTTTAGATCGCTCAAAGTGAGCCAATTGAACTACGAAGTGTTGATTCATTTTTAATTCTATTTTTGGTGATGCAGTCTAATTTACCTATTTTTTCGATAATTAGTGTGTTTTGAGTTACGCTCATGTCGAATTTACTCTCTGTAACTGATTTAGAACTTTATTATTCTGCAGAAAATGTTCAATATGAACATTTTTATCCCAGTGGTCACATACTCTGGAGCAAGCGCCACAAATACTTGGTATTTAGACCAGTCGTTTTTAGTAATTTACGTTAAATTTAAGGCATATTACAAAAAGTTACCTCATTTTTTCGACCGAAAACTCACTCTCCTAGACTAGTTAAAGTAAATTCCATATCATATTCAGCTAATGAGCACTTTTTAATTCGGCCTCAAAATATTATTATTTCTAGGATAATAGCCCTGCAGCGAAACACAAACTTACTGGGAAGTACAATATGGCAATGTTAAGAGAATTGGCTAGAGTGGAGGAAGCGGCAACTGAAGAGGTAGAAAAAATTCTAAAGAATAATTTTCTGTCAGCATACTTAAATACGAGATAAAACTTGACTCATTGTGAATGGGATTATTTAAGTGATTTGATTACAGAATCTGCTATACTGAAATTTTGTTAATATGTATATTCTTTACAAAATATTTTCTAATTTGAATTTTTGGTGGTGTATCAATCGACTGGTCGTATGAAATGGAACAATTTTGAAGAAAAACTCATATATGAACAATATTTATTCGTTTCAAGTATTGCGAAAACTGCATAAGTAAAAACCAATTTAAGTAGGATAATTCCTCATTGATACAGTGTCATATATTAAAAAAACTCTTCAATGCATGCTACAATTTTCTCTTAGAAACTAGATAAGTAATATGTAAATGAAGAATTTTAAGATGCCATATCTAATTATGGAACTTAGTTTCAAAATAATATGTAATTGTTTTCATATATTGCTATAATGCTTTATTATAGTTGGTAGTCCTGTACCACGTTGAAACAGAGGATGATCTGCCAATAGATTTCAATGTGCATGAATTATTGGATATGGATATTTCTGAACGAAGGTAAGTATACTTGATTGTTTCAGTAATTTAATTCCTTTTAACCTTTTAAAAATTATTCTGAAGTATGACCTTTTAAAAAAATGAACAATCGGCTGAAAAGTCATCAGAAAATGTTTTCGCTTTCTTGTAGCCCTTCAAATTCTCTATCTATAGACGTATTTATATATTTTTCTTAAATTCTTTTTTTTTACATTCATTTCTACACTTTTTATGAAATATTGATTCATTCATCCATGTTGAGGTAATGTCTTTTTGTTTCAACCAATCAAAAAAATTAAAAAAATTGATTACATTTTTTCAATATTACGCATTAAGTTTTTTTAAGTTCATTGCATAAATCTAGCTGCTAAAATTTCCAAAATCAACTTTAAAATAGTATGTAACCTATTCGATAACGAGTATTCTATCTAGAAATATGTTTCTCTTCTCGTGTTTTTTTTTTGCTTCCGAACCTTTCTGATTTCATCGCTTAATATTGACAAGAGAAATAATTACCTTGACATGTAGAGTTTGTAGGAAAGATTACCTCAGCTTGGGCTTTCTTTTTTTTATACGTTTATCTTTGCAAACCCTATTTTAACTGGACATTGGCTTTTCATAGCTTTCCAATCTCACCTCCCAATTTTGAAATTTTATTATGAAAATTGCAATACTTATTATTGTTCATGTTGCCTGTTAAACTTTGGTTGTTCATATGGATGAAGACATATGTATGTTCCGTATTTGAGCAGTGAATGGTATTACTGTAATCGACATATTTTCATTTTTCTGTTTATTGGACTCGACTTTCTTGCTCAATAATTAACAGAAGCTGCGAGGATTTTTCTTACGAATATCACACCTCACTAATACCACCCGTTTTTTCTTAACTTGACTAAGTGACTTCTTCCCACACCTCTTAATTACTACCACCTTTAAAGAAATGTTGAGATCTTGCACCTAGTGTAATCTGTTTTGTAAGATTCACTAAATTATTGTGTTAACTGTTCTTTTGGCCGCAATAATTCTTTGCAAGGCAAAAGGTCACTGCCTAAGTAAAGGTTTTGGAAAATTATGTCTCTTTTATGAAATTAAGATTTTTGTTGCTTAACTACGTGAATAAATATTTTTGGCATATTGTAAAACAGCGAAGCACTGCGATTGAAACTACAGAGCTGCCCTTCGCCTATAGAAGAATTCATTGAAAAATACATTGAAAAGCTCATAGAGTTGAACCCCAAGCTATCATCGTAGTCAAATGTACGTTGTGATGTAGAATGTTCTATTGATACAATACTTGAAATTAAGTCTATTAACTTGCGAATTCGGCGCATATCATTGGCTAATCCTTTCCGTATTGGAATAAGAGGAATTTTTTGTCTACATGATTGAGTCAGTCATTTTTGTTTATAAAGGATTTTTTAACTTACAGATTATTAAACTGAATTTGCCCAAGTGAAGTTGTCCAATATTTTCTTATCCTTACACAGTGCAAATTCATTCTCTGAATATAGTATTCGGTTTCGTCAATTTTTTTTTTAGATCATTTTGAAATGTCGAATTTGAGTGGATATTTTTTGTAAGAGATCCACCAAAATGTCCCTAAAAGTATAAATCACGAGTAAAAATTAACAATTAGTAAAGTACATTCAGAATATTTTTACTTGATTTTTTTTAATTTTCAATATTTTATTGGATGTCCTGGTAGCATTTAACAGATAGCAAAAAAAGTACTCAATATTTTTGTATATTCAAAAATATTTTGTGGGGTGGAAAAAGACGAATTAAAATCAAGGATAAACTTTATGGTCCATATTCATAATTCTGGATTCGATACAATATCAATAGGCAGTAACAATGAGTTCATTCTTCTTGGAGAAATATTTATTTCATTTTAAATAATATCACTTACAGTCGATAGTAATTGATTACTATATATAATCTTGAATTATCAATGCAAAAAAATTATCAATGCATGACAAGTATATGCGATAGAGATGTTAATGTAATTGAATAATATGTCTTTAGGAAAAATAGAGTAAATATGAAAGCGGATTAAATTTAAAATTGCTTAAATTTTATCACACGTTTAGCTTACTAACTTTTAACTGAAAGCAAAACATGAGACAATCGCTGCCTTGTAGAACGGCAAATAATTTATATCATGGAGACATACGAAAATAAATGGCTAATGCGATGGGAAAAACGAAATCTACCGAACTTAAAATAATGAGAATGTGTCATTTATGATCAAATATGTTAAATCCAAAAGAAAAGACTGATGTCTCTAGAGTTTTCGTCATTGAATCAGAGCCCACTACTTTTCTCCTTCCAATAGCAGATATATTTCGAACGCCGGATCCATACTTAAGTTTTTGACGAGAAGCATCTGTTAAAGTAGGATCTTTCCATGATTCTAGAGCTAAACTAGGGGTGGGATTTGAGTCAACAGGGTATATGCTTTGTTGGAATGAAGTTTTTATGATTGCATCGCGAATTTCTGTATTTGGTGGCAAAGGAAGCACAGAGGATATTTTTAATGGTTTAAGAGTTTCTTCGTCAATATGCATGCACGACATGCTCTCTTCTAAATTACTTTTCTTCCTTTTCTTTTTCCTCTTTTTTTTCGTTGGTTGATCTTTCGAAGTTAGATCGCATGTATCATCTTTTTTTGAATCTGAATCAGTAACGAATGAAAAAGCAAAAGTCTCAACAGTGTCATTTTTCAATTCGACACTTTTCGACGTTGAAACCTCGCTGATCTTGAGGCCCAGCAGTTGACCATTGCCTTCAACTTCCTCCGAGAATATGCTTTCTCTGGGTACACGTTTCTTTGAGAAGATATTTGCCAACGACGTCGGTTTCGACATAGTCGAAATTTATTTTTTTTGCTTTATAACTTTTTAAGCAATCTAACCTGAACAATTACTTTGTCCTTAATTTTATCTGACTCAAATAAAACAGTTTCAGTTAATAGCGAGCAAAGTAAATTGAAATTTTAACCGTTTTCTAATTTCAAACTGAACCCAGCTAGGAATATTTTTGAGAAATTTAATCAAAATTTGCTTTTTCGTTTTGAACCACCTCGCATTGAAAAAAGTTACGAACAGCGGCTACGATAAAAAAGACTCTATTCCTTAGTTGCTTGCAGTTCATCCTGTTCAATTGTCCGAAAATCAAGAAGAGTCGGTATTTTCTGGACCTTCCCTTCCAAATTATCTTGAATTCCTCTAGTACATTCTATAAATCAATCAATTAGTTGAGAAAATATGCAAAAAAAGGAACTGGAGACGGGCTTAACATCGCCATCAGATTATAACACAAACCGTCCTCGTACAGGACCACAACACAGTTCAGTTCTCCACATACCTACAAGCATGATTCCCCGCCCTGATATGAGACCAGGTATTCTATTAATATGATAATAGAATGCATAAATTATGTACTCATTTCTGAAACAGAAAGCAATTTTTTTTACTTAAGCTTCGTTAAAAAGTTAAATAAAATTTAAAGCACAAAAAAGTTGAAAAACCGACGATTAAAACCATGCGCTAAAAACTAAATTAAGCTCATTTTCGTCATTTTCTATTTATGTTTTGTTCAGAATTGGCTAAGAATTCAAATATTAGTACATATGGATTCGAGATTGTAACTTTTTGCTGCAATGCATAGAAGTTTAGAAAACAGAAAAAAATAATAATTTAGTTTAAAACGTGGATTTAAAAACATAACGTTAATTGTCTCGGTGACTAATTTTCTCTTCATATTTGGATCGGAGTTCCATAAAGATTTTGTCAGTTACACTTCAAAAAATTGAACCGAATGTTTTCAAATATAAGTTTAAGTAAGCAGCCAATCAAAATAACTACCATAATTAGTGTTAATAACACTATTAACTATCCCGTTTTTTCTGTTTCTGTGCAGCATGTAGTATTAAGTTTCACAAGAATGTAGCGCAAATTTTAGGGCTGCATGATTGTGTTTATGACACAAACAAATATCATATCAATTAATAATTGCATTATAATCATTTTTTTATTTGTTCAGTTGTTTAAATTCAGTGGCCATACAGATAAAAATTGATTCATCATATAAACTTTTACCCTTCTTGCCCCATGCATCGTCAACATCATTGTTCGGGGTGATTTTTTCCAAACTTATTCCATTCAAAATATACCGGAAATATTTAAGTAGTCTCTTGTAGTAGGGGCTTGAGTTCCCCCACATGCCATTCTTCTGTAACATCTAAAGATAACCTTCACATGATTATGATGCACTACATGACTCAGATTTGTCGATAAGTAATGTCAATAAAGCAGAGATCATAATTGGTAAAAAAGACTGTTAATAATACTAGTTCATGTTTAAGCACTACAGATATCAGTGGAAAGGTATAGTAGGGAACAAATCCTTATGAGCCTAACTTTTTTGTGCCATTAGATTATGAGCGAGACCCTGTTGATGGTCCCCCACCGGACCCGTACTACTGGGACCGGAACCCCTCCGATGTGTCAACTTTCAGTATATGGCGAAAGGCATATCATTATGCCCATTACTATGGGGCAAAAGCTTTGGATAAAGGGGAGGCAATAGGGGGTGTTGTAGCCGACGTTTGCGGGTTTACCCAATCACATTATCAATATGTCATCGATTCTTTAGAACAGCAGGTACGCTTACTATTTAGATTACTTTTGCAAAGTTATTGAAATGTAAAAAGAAGTAATGTACGGATGATAGAATATAAAATTTATTGCGCATATTTTCATTAAAAAAATACTTTACATGACATAATTCTACATACTTTTTTATCCTTACAATGTGCTAAATGATTGAAAGGCTGACAACGACTTGATGCATTTTCACACTATCTTGTCATTTTTATAAATTCAGAATCTTGTTATGCTTTCTAAATGAATTTAAATCTAAATACAATTATGTAATTTTTTTTGTGTAGGAGCGCCGGCGCCAGGAATCTGCCAGAGTGGAAGATCAGTCTAAAAATTAATTGCACTCCGATTTAGTCGAACATGAATGAGCCACAATATTATATGTGTACAAGTCACTACTTTTCGAAAATATTTTATCATGCCTTTATCAAAGTTGGTAATTTTTTTCATTTATGGTTTTGGTAGTTTCGATTCGGTTCGTTTTGATGCTACGGGTTTAACTAGATTGATATTGACTTAATTTTGGTTCAAGCATTCTGGACAATTTTCAAACTGTCAACCAATGGTGTAGTAGGTGAAAATCTAGTCATTTATCATATATTGAAATTTGTAGTCTTTCAATTGTATAATGCGAAATCAAGTAGTTTTTTGCGCTTTAAAGGTCTATTGAATACCATTTTTTATCGCTATCTTTTTTGTAATTTTATTGATCGTGGCTCAAATTACTTCAACAAGAATCATTATGATGCAGCAGAGTAGAATAATGATCCTTCCGCTGGTAATATTCAGTTTTTTGTATTACTTCTTGGATCAAATTTTAAGCCGTAATAGTATAATAATAAAATAATTTAGTACTATTTTTGAAGAAAATGTGATAGAAAAGATTGCATTGCAATACTTGGATTGTGGCAGAGGAAGTAAAGATGATCGTATGAATGCAATGGCGACGAAAGAAAGAAGAACTAGCAAATGTATTAAGAGGATGAGTAAAAAAGAGAGTAGACGATTCTTAACTTGCTAGTGAGCAGTAGTATTCAAAATTATGCTCTTATCTCAGCTACTGCTTGCTACTATCACAGGAATGTCAAGATAATACAATTCTTTTGAAATAACCCATAGTAGTTAATTCTACTGCTGTATTATACTATTTCTATTACTTTTTATGTCGCCTAAATTAACATTTACAATAATATCTAGCATTAGTTTGATATAAAAATGGTACTAATTGAATACATTGCAGAACAAGGAGAGAATCGTTTTCTATGAACAGTATAAGAGTAACAAGCAATTTGATAATAGAGCATCTCTTAACCAATGATATGCAGAAAAATAACTTACATATTTTTATAGGCGAAAAAAGTTACATACCAAAATAATAACTGATTCATATTTGATACAATAAAAAACAATTCTAAATTTTAAAATACAAATTGTCCTAAAAATAAAGATGGTTACAAATGAAATATATTCAACATTTCGCAAATTCAACTACATCCTCGATACATTGAAATGAGGCTTTATCTTTAAGCAACTTTCTCGCTATATTTATCGCATGTAATTCGCATTTTGCCCGCACATCGGGATCGCTAATGTTTTCAAAGTCAGCCACATGAGCAATTCCAGTAATGCGACGAATCATCTGCAAAATATTTTTAAAAAATTTTAGGAATTAATATAAAGCTCTGTCTAAGCAAAATGTATGAAATTGAGTATTTTACGTATTTGCTAAAATAAAATTTTCTCCAAAATAATAAAACATAACTATGGCTTAGTGTTGATGGCAGCATCAGAAATTTTCAGGATTTTGACTTGAAATTAAACAATTTCTGAAGTGCACATATACAATGATATTCCATAAACATATAGCGTCGGTTACACCAAAAATATCAACTAATTGAATTAGATATATCAATAAATACTGGCAAACGGAGGTCGGTGGAGTGGTAAGCTATCAAATAATAGAATATATGTGATATTTAGTGAACCATCGATGTAAGGAATATCAAAGAGCTTTACATAGTAAAGTTCATACTGCTTACCTTTGCCCCGGCAAAACCAATTGCATCTTCAAACAGTCTTCGCAGAAATAATTGCTGGACATTCTTGAATTCTAAATCTTTGCTAAATATTTTTCTCACGTACATATCAGCTGATTCAGACAGATGGCTATCCCATAATTCCACAAACAAAACCTCGAACGTTGTGTACAAGTTAACCAGTTGTCCCAATATCCAATTAGAATGCTCCAATCTTGATATGGAACTGCTGATTGGCTGATAGCCAGGCTGACTGCAGTAGGCCAGTAACAAATTTCCTATAATAGCTCCTAGGTCAAAACCCATTGGACCATAAAAAGCAAATTCTGGATCAATACAATAGGTACTCCCTTCCATTGCCTAAAAAGTCAAATAGATTTCGTTGAAATCGAAAATCTGGTAAGGTTTTGGGTTCATTTGCTACAAATGAAAATGCACTAAAAGCGAATGTTACATTCGAAGTTTACTGTACAACAGTTCTGCTGTCTGCAGACCATTATTACGGACAGTGCCCATTACATGCTAAACTAATTCTAATTCTACTAATTAGCACTATTTGGTTGGTAAAATAAAACAAATAATTCCAAAATATTGCCCCTAATAATAATTCTGAGAAATAGTCTTTCCTATTCTGGGCTTAGATTCACATTTTCAACAATAGCTTCAAAATTCAAATATTTCATACATTCTAAGAATAATTCCAATGCAGCCTTTAATGAATTAAAGTATAGCACATATTAGTAGTAAATAGTGTGGAAACAACAAAATTTCATAACTTACTCTCATAGGCATTTTTAAGGCATAACTTTTCGACTTTAGATCTTATTTTTTAGTCCATATCCACTGAAACTCATTCCCTTAGTTTTTAGAGAGAGAATAAAAATAATTGAATGATATTCATTTTCTTTCTGGATTCCAAGTTTAATTTTAAATTTACTTCTAGTTAGTTATTATCTTAGAAGTTAATACTTTGGCTAGCAGATGACATTTCCTCTTGAAAATATTGCTAGTCCAATCTTATGTTCAATACATTCCTGTACTTGTGCTATAGAGCTAATACGCAATAAAAAAAGTTGGGATTGAAAAACCCACCATAATGCTCCCAGTATGTAAATCACCATGAATCAATGCCTCCGTAGAACATATGAATTTTTCTTTTAACAACGTTACAGCTATTTTTAAATTAAAATCCTCTTTTAGTTCAGCTACCAACAAATCTAGCTGAGGAGAAGTCCACCGATTTATCTTGCTATCAGTATATGGATCAGTAAATACCACCTACAAACAGCCAACATGAAATCAGTGAAAATTATAGTAAAATAGCAAAAAGAACTCAATGAAGTTCCATTAAGTTCAGTTAAATTATTTTTTATACAGAGTATATACGAGTCCAATTTACTCTCTCTCGAATTAACACTGCATACTGACCCTAATATTCTCAAACATTTTGCCTGTAAAAAATGTCACAATTATTTCAAAGTAATTCTCTCCTCTAAGAAGGTCAAAGAAAAAAAATATGCATATCAATGTCTCCTGTAGAGATAGCAGAATATTTCACTTCTTAATTCCAAGTTTTATGATGCAAATATAGGTTCACTTGACAAATGCCTACTTCATAAATGTAATCTAAAATATACTTAACAGTTATGGCCTGTTTAAAACAGTCTCTTAACTTCAAAATTCTGCCAATATCAAAATAATGGTTTTAATTGAAGGTAAAATTGAGCATTCCTCAGTGTATGTTTTCTGCATAAAACAGCTGAATATTTACAATATTTGCTCAAATTAAAGCTCTGATTAAATACGCATCAGGGGCTGATGACGTAACCATAAAAAACTTGACATCGATGGTGACTGTATTTAACTATACTTTTTCAATTGTTTTGGATCAAAATTTCTGCTATAATGAGCTAATTTTATGAAAAAATGTAAAACTCACTCAATTCATTGGTTTCTTGCCAAGAAACAAATATTTTGATTTTATTTGTAAAATTTTGAAAATTATTTAAGACCTGTTCTGTTAGAGCACACATGTCCTTGTTTTTGGACCATTTTTCGACTTCAGAGCGAAAATCACTAGCTGATAAACACAGGGCACTAGAGCGAAATAAGGTGGTTGCCAAAAAAAGAGCTATATGTTTTCCAATATTAGAAAATTGTTCGCCTGAAATTAGAGCACTTCTCATGATGACATGCGGCGGCTCCAGATATTGCATTGCAAATGCTCTCAAAACCGGATCAAAATGGAAGACCTAAAAATAATTGAAACGAATAAGTCTTCAGCTCAAGGGACTAAGTTCCTATAAATTAACCAGATAAAAATGTCTTAAAGCGCATCAATCTAGTCGGTTTACGCCGCATTTAGGCATGATTGATTAAGATAAGATTAGTGTGTGCACAAATATTCTGTCTGCAATTTTTTGATCAGGATTAATGATTTTTTTAATTGCAAAAAACAATCTTCAAATACGATGATTGTGCATTGGTAACAGCTTGCTGATGATTGAGGTGGGGGGGGAAGAGGTGTAGGATATTGATAATAAATGCATGAATGTTGGAGTTCTTTTTAATTATAGTCATATACGTGGCTGAAAAGAACAATGGTCAAACCATGAGTATACCCTACTTGTAAATTTTTCAACTAATGTAAAGGTGTCATCGATTTTACATATATTACATACCTGAGGGGTATGTTCTGGGCAGAAGCTATGCTGTCTTAGTAGTGCCTCATATTCAAATCTCGCTCTTTCTAATGTTAAAGGCCATTCTTCACCCACACATCTAACGTAAGGTAAAGCTTGCTTCACAATAATCGAACCTTTTGGACCCCTATATTTACACCGATCATGTAAATTTACTTATGTTTACTGTACACAAATAAAACTATTAAGTCATACATACGTGCATAAGAATACAAGATTCAAGTTTCCATCACCAATTTCCGTGTGTTTCATTTGAGATGGTTTTTCTGCACCCAACATTTCTGCTAGAACTGGGTTTTTCGAAATAAATTCACAAACTCTTCCCTCTGTCAAAGGATAGTAGCCATCTCTTTTCTCTGGGAGTTTTGCTTCTTCTGTCGATGATATATTTGCAACGTCAAGCAATAATCTCTCCATGCTGAAAATCTACAAAAAATATTAATCAGATTTTACTACAGTTATGCCAAACAATTGCTTTTTTCTTCCGCCTATACTTATATTTTTTCTAGGTCATTTTTCATATGGCTCATCTAAGTTTATAAATAAGTTTTTACAGTACATCAATATGAAAAAGCATTGTTTTGCAGATAAGAAATCTAGAAAAAAATTCTAAATGGTCTGTTTCGAGAAAATGTAGCGTTAAGATTTGAAATTTTTTTCATCATATTTTCAGCTCATTGCATAATATTTGAGCCTTTTTAATTGTGTTCGTGGCAAAAATTATACCTTCTACAGGGAAGAAAAAAATGAAAACTTCTACCCAAAGTTATATGTACAGTTGATATTCCATAAACTGATACCATCGATTACACCGAAAATAATCAGTTTACTGAATATATCGGATTAGAAGTAATAATCTACATACACCAGCAAACAGAGTTGATCGAGTAGCACGTATCAAATGATGTAAAATAAACTGAATGTTTAGGTAGATATCACAAAACACAAACCTTTGTCCCGTCAGGCTGAAGAATTGGTCGCACGATTCCTTTATCAGTAATGATTGCAGTTATAAGCTCAGCTGGAGTGACATCAAATGCGGGGTTCCAAACTCCTATTCCTGGGGCAGCAATTCGATGGCCATTAATATGAGTTAATTCCTAAAACAGGTGTTAATAAAACAATAAAAAACGAAACTAATTAAATCTGCGACATGAAAAATAAAACTTGCGAATTCAAATTTTGGGGGAAACTTATAATTAACAACTATAAGTGTGTTACGATTGATGATAATTTTCCATAAACAAAATATGTGTATCTCACAGGATTATATTTCTTTAAATCTGAATCTTACATATTGAAAAGTCGAATGCATCAATATGAAAGAATCCCCAAGCCTATAGTTCATGTGCCTCAATTGATTCAACAGGATAAAAAAAATAGCAGTAAACTTGAAAATGTTTGATTCAGCAATACAACCTCCTTGTTTTCAAAACTTTTTTCGATTAAAAAATATAGAAAAGTCATATTTATTCAATTTTATGAAGAAAATTTACATTCAAACTTATCCCCACCATTATCATGATATATGCGAGTTAGTAAACAATTGAAGTCAATGGCAAACAACACCTGAACACACATGAAACCCCTTGAAAAAAAGCGAGGCACCGACAAATACACATGCACATAAAAAGTAACAACTATTATTACCTGCTCGGGGCGCTGCTCAATCTCAATCTGACTTCCATTTTCTATTGACATATCAATGGTATCACTAGATGCAACGATGTAAAATGGGATATTGTGGTATTTGGCACTAATAGCTAGTTGGTAAGTCCCAATTTTATTAGCTGTATCCCCATTTTTTGCTATTCGGTCTGCACCGGTTACGACCAAATCGACCTTCTTCTGCTGCATTAGAAATGAGGCCATACTGTCGGTAATTAGAGTACCAGGAAGCTTATCATACACCATTTCAAAACATGTTAAACGCGCTCCTTGATTGTACGGCCTACATACGAAAAAATGAACATAAATTTTTTTTAAATCAAGAAATGGTAGGTGTTTTACATTTGGGTGAGGGGGAGATCAATGTATTACATAGTGTAGAATACCTTGTTTCAGTTGCATAGCACGATTCCAGCATATCTTTAGCATGAAGAGCCCTAATCACTCCCAGGGCAGTGCCAAATCCAGCACATGCCAAGCTTCCTGTGTTACAGTGGGTAAGAACACTAACTTTTTTGCCACAACCTTCCAACTTTTTGGAACAATCATGCAAAATTGCTTTGACCCCAAATAGTCCTTGGCGATGATTAGCAGCTAAATCATTGGATAACATAGCGGAGGCAGCTTCTATAAAGGCTTGTCGAATAGACTTTCCAGAATTGCTTTGGTCTTTAGCAAGATCTGATACTGAAACGGTGCAAAAAAATAGACGAAAATGACATACAAAAAGGAAAGAACAAAGTTTTTAAATCTCTTAAGCAGTATTTTACATCATGTTCTTTTGAAGAAATGAACTATGAACTGAAAGGTCATAAATTTGATTATTTGTCATAGACTATTTAAAACCCCCACCAAGTAGTGACATCAGTGCTACCAAATACTGTGAAAAAAGATTTAGCGCCAATTTCTTTCAATAATAATATTAATAAATACAATATGCTTGAATTCTAATGGTCTTTCCAGCCTAAAAATTGCTAACGATGATTTTATAGACCTAACTTTATTGACAATAATCATTTATTAGGTTTCATTATGTTTTATTTATTTCTCTATCGATTTATTGTAAATGGTCATACAAAACCCCTATCGCAATGCAGTCGTACAAGAATATCACATACAAACAGTAAATATAAACCTTTAGACCCACCACTAGTCCTGGAACTTTCAACTTAAGTACAAAGATTATCACTTGTAGGACTTTTTGTAACTACAAGTAACTGACTCTTTGAAAAATAACTAATAACTGTGCTTTTTTATTATCGATTATTGCTCGGACTTAACACACTTTGAAATAAATAAATTTGAAATCGATATCAATTACGTTGCATTACAGTTGGATTCTTGAAGAGGACTTGTTCAGTTTATGTACACAAACAATAAAAAATGAGAAGAAAATTCTTATAAAAGAAATTAAAAAATAATATTTCTTTGATAACTATTAGTATGTTTGTCTGGTCTCGAGCAGTTTGGGTCAATAATTTATCAGGGCAACTCATGCATGATTGTCATGTTCAGTTTGAACCATCCGATTACTCTCTCACAGACTGCAAGCTTTTGCGGAAATAAGATTCAACTTAATTAACTGGAGTCAGTATTTTTTAGAAAATACTTAAGTACCGAGTGTAGTCATGGAATCGCAAGCGTTGAACAGATTGACTGCTGTCGGTCGCGAAGTACGCATAAAATTGAGCCGTTGAATTATATAGTCGCTTGCTTCAGTTGCCGACTCTTGTTTAGAGCCTTCAAATTTCGGAGATCTTGCAAGCTCGACTGATATACCCAACATTGCGACAATTGCGATAAGGGGTGCTCCTCGAACCTGCACATAAATTCGGAATTGTTGTGAAGAAAACAGTTTGTTTAAAATTCTGTCGCAGAAGCATAATGTTTCTATCAAATTATGCAATGGCGCCAATAGCTCATTTCTGAACGTGCCGCTAAGCATCTCGTGATAGATGAAATAGGATTAATTTTGCATGCAGTTTATGTGATTCTCACACAAGCAAACGCTGTGAAAATAACGATAGATATTCATGCTTCGCGATGATTGACGATATCTCACATAGATATAAGGGATTGGTAGAGAATCACTTTAAACATGTTTCTCTAGCTCCGTGAGCTTCCCATGATAATTCAAATTTTACAAATGAATAGTAGTATGAAGCACTAAAAGCACCTTTTCTTTATAAACATAACATACTGAGGGTCATATTCGTACTGCGTTCGTTTAAACAGTTTATTATATATTAGACCCGGTCAAAATTTAATTGTTAGGATTCTTTCGTGGGCAATGGTTGGCGTTAAATATACCTGCATATTACGGATGATGTTCCAAGCATCCTCGCTCCCAGACACTGGTATCGTAGATTCTTCATTCGGAAGCTTCGTTTGATCAAGTACCGAAAGCTTGTGCGTTTCTGGGTTATATGATATACTTGAAAGTGTCATGATAATATACTCTATTACTCCGCCATATTAAGTGGATATGAAGTCACAGACGATTGCTGATTTAACGCGGTTAAATTTGAAAAGATTGATGTTTGGTCGAATATATTTGTATTAAATTGAATTCGTTCTGGCACATATGGCATATAGACATCACGTTCCACTCATTAAAGTTCGTAATAGCAAGTTTGCTTCATGTTCAAGCTTAATTGTAAAAGAGCTCTGAGTATTCGACATCAGTGCACACGGAAATCATATTTTGGTCAAAATAAATCTACAGGGTATGATTACTTGCAATCTCCGAATTTGCCTGTTTTCTCACATTGGGCACGGCTTTTGTCGAGTTCAAAAGATTCCATATCTGATTTAGAAAGAGTTGATGATTCTTTCAATGCTGCTCCAGAAGATCCTTTTTATGATCAAAGTTTCGGTTCCGTTGGCGATTTGTCAACTGTTGGAAGTACGGTTATTGATAGTCCAGTCAAAGAACTAAGTAACATTGTTCCTTCAGATCTCGCAATTAAGCTTGTTGAAAACGTGCATTCCCTTTGCGGACTTGCTTATTGGCAGGCAATAATCTTAACAACGATATCACTTCGGCTATTACTTCTGCCTATCCAGCTTGATGGCATGCGTATGCAGGGACGTCTAAAGAAAGCAATGCCTGAAATAAAAGAAATGCAAGAAAAAATAAACGCTCGGCTGCAGGCTCAAAGTCAAGGTGGCCCGCCATTCACATTGAGCCCTGACGAAAACGTCATGAAGAAATACAATATAAAGTACTCCCGAATATTTATGGTGAGAATTTTTAGAATTGTTATATTGATGTCATTAAATTAGGATTAATATAAGTAGAAAATAACCATATCTAAAAATTTGAAAAAAATTGTTCATCAAGCAGCTTTGAAAAATAGAGATTATTGAATTATTTTGGAAACATGAGTGAATAGAAACTATTTAGTAGTTAAAAATTGTCAAAAAATTAGCTTTACTCATACCAATGCTTATCTTGTTAATTCATTTTTTGTTGGAGTTGAGAAAATTTGGAGACAATTATTGACTCAAATTACAAGAATTCATTTAGCCATGAGACGAGAGATAGAATTGCTCTTTATTTTGCTTAATAAGGTTATTATTTAAGGGTAATTTTTTCAAAATGTGGCTTAATATCAAAAGAATTATCATAGCATGTAAAGTTACACAGATTAAATGAGTAGTAAGTAATGCTTCAAATATTAAACTGGTATTCTTTTTTATCGTATCGTATTTTAAAAGTTTTAGTGTTAATATTTTTTTAGGATCACACTTTCTTGTTAATTAAAATTAAATTATTGTTTTTGGGCAATTTCCAAATATTGACAACAGATTTTCCAATATTTTGTAGATATGTTAATTCTTATAATTTTAAGGGGTTTTAATGCTATTATCATACAATTTATATCGACTAGGTTCCCTAATGCTTGCAGATACTATTCAAATCTACAACCATATATTAGCTTTTTTAACTAAGCTGAACAGCATCAAAATTAAATTTCGGGCAACATGAAATCATTCAAGAAACGCAGAAATATGTTAAGTTTGAAAATTGTACAAATTTTTAATGATTCAAAAAATCAGATATTCATAAAAATGAAGATTAACTATACATAAAGACAGCATTGTTTTATATAGAAATATTATATCACTTTGAGTTGCTTTTCAAGTTATCTTACCATGTTTTTCCTCCAAAAAATAGATTCATGAAAGATATCCATATTGTATTTGTGTTATATTCAATTGAGTACGACAGCATTAGGTCATTTTTCTCACATTACTAGTGGCCTAACAAATTAAGATTTCATGTGGCCTTGTCTTTTTTCTGGAATTTGGACAAATCCAGCATACTAGAACTCCATAGGCAGAATGTAAATGTAGAACTCAGTTCATCTAATTAGTTTGAATATCGTTTAATAGCATCAGTAATTTTTCTGAAAAATTTAAATGTGAATTGCTTTTATTAAATTCACATTTTGGGATTTCACATTCGATGTAGGATCTAAAAAGATTTAAATATTTGTAGGTATCAAAAAAAGTTTTGCAACGACTTATCTGCCACAGAATTTTGTAGCCAGAGTAGAATTTATACGTGATATATATTTATTTGCTTGCAAGGCTACAAAGCTTTTACTTTCCGATTACTCACCTGGATTTGTGCCTTAAAATCTTCATTCTTTCAAATTCAACTGTAAAATATTGGCCTCAACATTTGTGCAAAAAAAGTTCAACAGATAAATTTTCCTTGTCATTAATATTTTTGTCATCTCTAGGGTATGGGACTTCAAGGCGGAGTTTTCATTTCTCTATTCTTTGGACTAAGAAAGATGGGGGAATATTTCCCCCTATGGTCGGAAGGGGGTACTGCATGGTTTCGGGACCTTTCTGCCCTAGATCAGACCTATGCGCTGCCAGTTCTTGCTGGAGCCGCCTTTCTAGTGACTGTAGAAAATATGCCGCTAAATGAACAGGTGCCTCAGAGTGCAACAATGAAGCAGGTTTTTAGAGGAATGGCATTATTTTTACCACTAGTAGGCATGTCAATGCCCTCAGGTAAGGCAGCATTTACATTATTTGGTACTATCATGAAACCTCCAAAGTTGGACATTTTATCGTCATGATCAATCGTCCTATTTAAAGAGGTGTCAGTACATAATATAAAAGACTAGTAGTTGTCAGGTTAGCTGTCCAATCTTCTAAGATATCAGAAGATACGAGGTGTCTAACTTGAGAGTTTTCACTGTACATGATTATCATTAATGAGTACCTTTCGAAAAGCTCTTACTTTTATAAAATTATCCTAAAATGAAGAATTTGTCAAACTGAATCAATTTAAAACATAGCTTCAGATCTTCTCATATCAGTGTCATGACATTTCAACTTGTCTTTTAATGATATAAGGTGGCTTTTATAATTTTAAACTTTCATTAGAAAGTTGTAAAATGAGAGTTTCATCATGTACTTGTCAATTTTTTTGCTGCAGAATACTTCAGTAATTTTTCAAGCACTTGATTTCTTCATCTTAGACATGGAATACTAGAATCTGTACATTTGGGCATTTCAAATCCATGTGATACTTAAATTAATGATGATATCATTCTTAGAAAGAACTTTAATTATTTGAAAGGATGAACAGGCACATTGATGACTTTTCAGGTCAAAATCTATTCGTATTGATTGATTGATTGATTGATCTCATAACTTTTGTATTTATTTCCTTCTGAAAAGGTATTTAAAAACAGTTTTATACTAGGGCATAATTTTTAAAGTTTTACTGGGCAATATTCAAAAATGAAAATCTATTGAAGATTTTGAAATAATTAGTTATTATATACTTGAGGTCGCACTTTAAAATGAATCAATAGATCTTGTGGGTTTAGTTTCTATTTCTTTTCATGTCATCATAGCTATCTATATTTTATCGTTATACATTTCTCCGAGTTTACGTTATTGTTCTAGAAATTTCAACAAGGTTAAGGTCTTAATGGTATTTTATATCAAATAAATTCTCTGGTGTATTGTCTCGTCTTATCTATTATTTTTCTACGTACATTTTATAATAAAATATTCATATGGATAACTTTACCAAAAAATGAAATCGAAGTAGTATCACATGATTGCAATGACAATGATTTGAGTCATGGTGTAGCTTTTCATGGTCAATTGTGCAATTATCCTATGCTTCTGTGTGATTATTCTAGTTCTTTTTAAATCCAGGTGTTCTGGTTTACTGGGTAACAAACAATGCATATGGTGCACTTATGTCCAAAATGCTATCACTAGAAGGAATAAGAAAATCTTTAAATTTACCATCTCTGAACGAAGATTCTGCTGTATTGCATACATTCGATCGTAAGAATGTCATGCTCGAAAAGCCGAATATTACGAGTGAAACTGAGGATGAAATTTTTAGAAGGAATACCATAGAATCTGATGAAAATAGAGGTAAAAAATAAAATTACAATTGAATATCATTATTTGAATGGGGGATGTAACTGGTTGAACTTGTAGTTTTTCAAGGCAACTGTGCCTCACAAGCTAATGTCAAATGCCATTTTCGAATTTTATTATGTGGTATTACCTTAATATGGAATTATGCAACTTGGGAAATATGAATTCAACGTATAGTAGTCGAATTATAGACTGTCATCAGAATTTTGTTAACGATATTAATATATATTTATGTAAAATTTGGGGTATTTTTCACAAATATTAAGAAGTCCAAGTGTAGGCATTACTTTGTATGAAATCTTCATGTTCAAGTAATGGATTCTGACAAACAATTAGGAGGACTCATCCCCGAAAACAGTCATCAAAGTGTTCAAATATAAAGTGAACCTTTTAGAGAAAGCTATGTAAATTTTATCGTCGAAATGCTTGGATGTCATTACAAGAACACGGGATAATTTCTACCAAACATTGGATTTTATTGTATCAAAGCAAGATATTTTCTTTTTTTTGTCTTTTAGATGTGCTGCGAGTGATCAGACAGATAAAAATTTTAAGTGACCATGAGGACTTTTCAGATGAAACAAAAATGAGTGCTGAAACTATTAAAAAATATAGGAAAATTCTAGATGCTTACAAGGCAAATATATCCAATAGTGATATTGACCATAAAACAAAAGACAAATAAAATATTTTATTTTAATTTGCATTTCAAGAAAGAACATTCAGAATCAGGCTAATGGAACACGCTACATGGTGTCATTTTTTGACAAGTAAAATTCAGAAGATGACTCTACAAAAGATAAAGTTGAAAACGTATAAAAGGCCTTATAAAATCATTTTTACATAACTATAGATGAATGTTTTGGACGATAGATAAGTGAAGTAAAAAATATTTCATTACGAAGGACGGTAAAAGAAATGAATGACATAGCTACTTATTAAGAGTAAAAATCTTTTGTTTAAAAGAGTGAATCATTTTGCAATGTGGCTAATAAAAAACATGCTTTTAATCAACCCTGTTCTAAATCGTTGCAACCTTTTGGTAATGGATTCTATGAATGGATTGAATGCATACAAAAAGCAATTAAAAATGTGCAAAAGGTCTAATTATGTGTTCAATGGAATTTTTGGTTAATGTAGAATGTACTTAAATGTCGAAAAAGAACATTTTTCAAAAATGCAACTCCATTCAGCATTAAAGTTGTAGTGCAGAAGGAAAAATTGCTTTTTGTACTGAAAAGATCATTCTGATTTATATCATTATTCATTTTCAGAAATGTAATACAGGTTTCTTCAACAACTGTCGCATGATGAAAGTGGCATTGGTATTGAATTCCACGACATTTTTCTAGGCAAAATTATCCCACTTAGTACAGAGTTGACCAAATATGGAACGATGCAAATTATAGAACTGAAATTGTATTACATCTCTATACATAAAAATAGTACTATTGAAATAGCAGTGTCATCTTCACAAACCAAAAAAGTGTTGTTAAAAATGATAATGCTATCATCTTCCTACCCACAAAAATTAACATCGAAAAAACTAACAATATCTTGTTGTAAATAGTTCTATTGAAAAAAGTAATAATATTGAGTTACTATCAAATTCGTGAGTGCTTTGTTTTAAGTATATATCGTGCTAAGAATAATATGCATTCCCTCTAACATATCAAAATCAAACAATATATGATTATTCCTTTCAAATTCGTTCAAAACATTTCTGCAACGAAGCAAAAATCATCATAAGCACGAACAAATTCAAATTCTTAAATAAATATTTGCATTACTTTAATATCCTCTCTCAGAAATTTATTCCATATCTATGTTCTCCCAACCCTGGTACCACTCTACATAAAAACAAGAGAAAATATCAGCTTGCAGCAAGTAATGTGGAATAAAATTTAATGATTTATGATGATGCTGGAAATAATTACACCTATTTTCTTCTTTATGAAAAGTAATTACCTATTGGTGAAATATGTTACCAAACAATACCAATTGCAGTTGTGAAACAATGACAAAAAAAATTTTTAAGGTTAATTTTTTAAGCTCTTCAGCCTTCAAAAGATATCAGCTTTTATAACCTGAACACGGAAATTCGGCCAAGAATGAAAAGTCAAGATTAATTTGAATTCATTACTTTGAAAAGAGCAGTTTTCATTGTATATTTACATAACTGTGATCTTTTAATTAAACATAATTATGGGGACATTGTAGACTTAATAAAGATATCCTTAAAAATTCGGATGTAACAAAAGAAACCAGTAATGGTTTTATGCGGTATAGTTTTATTAATGAATTTTTAAAGCTATAACGAAACGTAAGAAAGTAAAATTTCTATTATTGGGCTGGCAATTATGAGGTTCTTAAATATTCCTTAAAGAGCAATAATTTGTTCTGCAATGTCATTTGTTTACGTAAAAGAATAGTTGATTTACAATTTTAATTAAAAATTATTACAATGTGATCATAAATATTGAAAAGAACAGCGCGTCTCAAGTATTCAAAATGACAATTTTCATTCTTATTCCATATGTTTCAAAGAATCACTCCATAAACGAAAAAAAGTATTAGGCTACATATTTTAGGAATAATTTTCTTTAACTTTGCAATCTCTTTTCAAACTGAAACTTTATCTTCGCAACATATCTCTTACCCATATAAAACAAAACTGAAATATTAAAAATTGAAACAGACTGTAGAACTGCATTTTTAAAAAGAAAAAAGTTAAAGTACTGCCTTTTCAAACTTTATGAACACTTCATTCACACATCGCAATTTTTCCAGAAATTTATGCAAGTAATAAGTTTACATCGTTTTTACCCTCACATTTAGAGAACATAAAAACGAAAGCGCACGTGCAGTTTAATATTTTTGTACGCAAGTGTATTCGGCATATTAATATTAGTTAAATTTTATCCGTTTTTCAAAAATAGTTTAAATTCGACCTGTCATCCAAAATGGTGGTTTGGGCCACTGCTCTAAATGTGCATGCTTTTGTTTTACACTGTGAAAATACCAGTTGGAATCCCTCGGGTGTCCTAGGTAACCTCTCATTCGCAATATATAACTCGAAAAGGTACTGAACCAAGTTCCAGTAAAAGTTCTGTAACGTAAAATAGAATATTTTAAATTATACTTTAGAATGAGATATTGAATAATATATATATATATATATAGTTACGACACATTTTAACCTTTCAAAATTTTTTTCTGAGGAAACGGAAAGCCAGCATTTTACAAAAAAGATACAATTTTAAAAAACGGTAACCCAATCTACCTTATGAATTATGATTCCATGAAATAATTCTGATATAGCTTGAAATGCTGACTTTGATGAAATGTCATAAATTTGAATTATGCATGAAAATCTCTAAAGAAATTCATTGTATGATGAATTTATATATATGCAAACAATCGTAAGTGAATATTACCTTCCGTGACTCGCAATAACGCTGTCCACCAGACTTACAAAATTTTTATTTGAAAGCTCATCTAATTCTGCCTTTTTCCAGTAATCATCCAAAAATCGCACAGTGTACACTTCCTTTAGAGGGTCAAAGAAGGACTTGTCCTTTTCATCAGTAGCTATGAACAAAAGTTCTCCTTCATTGAGATATGCTTTCGACATGGACACCATTTTTTCAGCAGAAAGCTTAATTTTATCCAAGTAGAAATCTCCCCTAATTGCCAAATTAACATTATACAGGCTAAGTTCAGGATATAGGGAATCTCAACAAGGAACCCGAATAGGTTCAGTTCCGTTTATTACCAAATTAACATCTGTTTAAGATAGCTTACCTAAAGCTAATACAATGAAAATATAATCTTGAGCCTACTTCTTATTGGACTCATGATGCGGATAAATATGAAAATGATCCAGATCTCGATCAAAAGAGGAAAAATTTGATTTGAAATAATTTCTTCATGCTGCTTTTAGCCACTTTAGGTCACTTCTTTAAAAATCAAATGCATGTTCATAGAAGGGCTTTGATTGTTACGATCCATATAGCATATGCATAACTCAAGAGTAACATGAACTGAATTATACTTACTTTTTGAATGAATGAAAAATTACACAGGCAGCAATTGTAACAAAATCTAATTTTAATCTCTTTTATACGTGGCACAATTTTTGTGGTGTCACTGCATTTACCTGTCAAGGTACTCAAACAAAAATCAAGACCATATGATACTAGTACTCTTCATCCAATGCTTCCAACAGAGGAAATGGATTAATTGAGAAGCATAGTACAATTCAAATGAAAATTGAGGTAAATTGAAAATGTAATAAATTTCAGGCACATTTCTTTTCAGAACTAGTCTAAAAATATTGATGAATTTCATTAACTTGAAATTACAATTCATATAGTGTGCTAAACGCTAACAGAGGTATAAATATAAAATTTTCATCATTAATATCACATATGTTAATTTCTGTACTACTCGTAATAAGTAAAAGCTAGCTTATTATAAAAGTCAGTGCATTATCAAAAATATAATTTTCAATTTATCTATTTTCTTATGTCATTCATAACTTATTATGTAAAGTATTAGTTAACTACACTGTACCTTCGTATGTGAAAGGTACTAAAATTTCCATCTTTGGATTCACGTTGAAGCAATGAAATAATTTGACTAGCCTTACAAAAAACTTCATCTCTGTAGTGAACAGTATCACGAATCATTCTCTTATGGTAACGATTTACTGATTCTTTACTATGTCTCGAAAATGCATAGAAAGGAGTAAGTAGTCTAGCTTCGTGAAATCGCCAATGAATAAGTGGGGCAGATTGCATTTTTTCATCGTATTCCAACACTTCACGACCTGCAAGCCAGTTCGAAAGTTCCGAATCATCTCTGTACCTATAAATTAACATTGTCATAAAGGAATTGCTAATTTGATATTGCTGAATATCACAAGAAGGATTAAAAAAGAAGGATTTTCACCTTTCAAAAACTATTCTACCAAATAAACTGAATGTTTTTTATTATAAAAAAAGTGAATCGTCAATGCTTTTATTGTTCTAATTATAATGAATATTTTTCAGAAAACTCCTTCAGTAGCACAATATTACCGTTGAACTTTGATGGTATTTTAGTAGATTTTGAATATGTAAAGAATCATTTATTTCAAACTTGTAATGCATATTCATTTCCTAAATTATCAACTGTTGCAGCTGCTACGAATAAATTGAAAAAATGATAGTGAATAATGATCTATTATTTTCATTTGCGCCCTCCTTCATATTTGAAAAATTTCTAGAAAGAGCAATATAGTATTATAATCTGAAAGGTAAGAAGAACAATACAAAATAAATAAAAATTATTCATTGGGACTCTCAGCTTATGCATAATGCTAATTGAAAAATTGTATTTCTCCTCTATATATATATATATATATGAATCAAATAATCCTTGAGTAAATTTTTACATTGAAAAATTTCCGTTTTTAGACTGTAACTGCCATAAAGCTGAAATTAGATAAAACAATTACCGGTACATGATGCTTGACTAAACTATATCTTACAGTTACTATAAATGGGCTGTAATATTATGGTCCAAATGAAGACAGTAGCCAGGGCAGTCATGCTGTTTTGTTAGAGAAACATCCACTGTATATTTACTTAGTCCTCAAAAATAGGAAGTGACTCTTATGATTCAGAATTTTCTGAAAACAATAAGATATAATAACATAAAGGCTATATCTTATACTGTAAATCACTGTACTGACAGCTAACAAGGCTAATAAAACTGTTTCTACTAAACTAACAAAACAATATACAAAATTTTCAAGCAGCAGAGGCACGTACCTCGATTCAGTCATATTCACTTTTGTTCCAGCCTCGTAAGGAAATACGAATCCCTGTTTCCCAGGCTTAACAGATGGCAAACCCCCCTCAAACTGCCCTGCGACCCTCTCTAATATACCCGAAACTTCAGTTGCACTCAACTGTGATGCCTTCTTGGGAAGAACTATCTTCAAATTCTCACGATCTTTATTATTCTGCCCAGCACTTTCACGCCGAAAAAACTCCTCGGTACTTATAATATTCAATCTCCCGAGTTCTGATATTTTTTCCAAAGGGAAAAAATCTTCAAATTCAAGCATTTTATTCGATTTGTCTAAATCGAGTTGGTATATTCTTTGCTCCGGCGGCATGACCAGCGTTCTTCTAGTTAGGCTTGCAAAAATAAGTATAGTTTCCATGCTCAACCTTAAAGATATGGTATAATATTAGAATATTCAAGAAGATGTACTTGACTCACGGGGGGGGGGGATTATAATATATTTCCCAACTAGAATAATATGGTGCATTTCCAAATAATCATGGGTATATTATCCCACACAAATACTCGAATAGGCCTCGAATAAATTAAGTTTGAGTAGCCACCGAGTCATATTGATATGGCAAGTGGTCAGAAAATAATCTGTGGCTAAAGCGCAGCATACGAAACCATGAATACAGTCTTAGGTCAATAAGTTTTTACCCGACGTTGGCATCACTCATTTAAAACTGAAGCTCTAGTGATTGCCAATAGAACTAATATATAATATATAAGAGCATATCAACTTAGTAAAAGACTGTAATGATTTACCAGCAGCGTAATACATTCTTATATAGAATAACAATGCCATCATAGTTTTTAAAAAAGTAATTTGAATATTTGAAAGGGCAGATTATGCATTGGTGATTTATCCATTGAGAATCAGTTTATTTATACCAAAAGATTAAATTTCAAAATAGTTTCTGAAAGGATAGAAATCCTTTAACATTAAGGAACAGAATAAAAAGTGCACTTCAGAGTAGTACGAGAATTATTTTCATTTCGTACACTACTATTTGTTTTACAAAAATATCTCGCACATGTAAATTCTAAATGGTTATTTTAAAGAAACATTAAAATATTTTATCTTTGAATACCACAAAATCAAGCCCTGATTTTTTCATCTCCTCTTCAGGCTACTTTCCACTTTCTCAATTGCAGTCTACTTTATTTTGAATGCTTATGATGGCAAGTAAAAAATTGGTTACTGATACAGAATTTTGATTTTTTAAATTCTCATGACTTATATTTCATGGTCAAGTCAAAGGTCCCAATTTTTTAGAGTAGTTAAGTTGTGGAAAAATTAATTTTTCTAATATTTCTTTTTCATTTCAGGAAAAGTTCATATTATAATGGCATTGGGCCTTTTAAACTCTTAGTACCTGCAAATATTTTCTTCCAAAATTTGCAAATATTAGTGCATGTCTATATCTTTCGCGTTCTGACCTTATGAAAATGAGTTTGAAGTATAAAAATTAAGTTTCAAGATGAAGACTATTGGTTTTGATCAGTACAGGTTATATATATATATCCACATAGGATATACTCAAGAAATATTTCGTATTGAGTAAATCTAGATGGCTAATTTTTGCGGAATGAAATTATAGAACATGTGCAGAAAACCATCTGTCAACGTTATATATAAATAATAATAGATGTTATGGTAAAAAGATAATTTGTTCAACACATTTTTTTCAAGAGGATTTTTGTACATTCGATTCATTTAATTCCTCATGTGGGAAAGTAGATTTACACCAATCAAATTAGTAGATAAAATGGTTAGAAATAGAAGATTTGGTTTGAAGAACAGAAACTTGGTGATTTTTCATGGATTTTATATTGCAATGAAATATTGAAGGGCGAATGATAGTTGGAAGAAATTTATGATATGCCCACCTCTTGTTGTTCCATCCAGCCTGATCTGCCTCGAAACTTACATATTTTGGTGATGGGCCCAAAAATGCCATATCAATAAGTTCTTGTGGAAGGTGGTTATCAGAAGGTACATCTCTCCAGTAAGCAATATTTCGTATTTCATTAGCCCCGTCACCTTTTAACGTATTTGCACAATTGAGCAATGCTTGAGTTCCTTGAACACCCTCATTTGCCTGACTTGTGTTGTAATGAGGTGTAGCATCAAAATTGGAATTGCTGGGAATCAGAGTCTCGTGTGAAATTTGTACGTTATCAGTGGATTCATTGCCTTCGAATGTGAAACTCACAAAAATGAATCGAAAAGCTCGATGAAGTATATACAGCAATAAAGTAAATAGCACGCACAATCTAGATATTCTGTATAGGCTTAGATGTTTAACCCCTACTCGAGATGATCGGTTTGCTCTTCGACGTGTGAGCGATTCGTTTTCATGACGAAAGAAGTGCATTTTGAAAGATTGAAAGAGTCTGCTTTGTCCTGGATGGCAAACTATGCCTTTTGCCTTTTTGCCTCTAAAAAGTATTGCCTTTCAACGTTTTTACCTCCCCCTACACAAATGGCGAAAGATAAATGGTTTTCAAACAATCCTTAAGTATTTCCTTGAAGCAAAATTATCCACGTCTGTGATGTTTTAAGTCAATCTACTGCTAGAATATTTTAGTTAGATTCAAGCGCTGCATAGCAAGATTAATCATTTAACTATGCCATATTTCAATGTGTTTTTTCCAGATTTCAATATCCAATTAATATAATTTGCCTTGGCAATACAGTTTCTGTATATTTTACGTGAGTGAGAATATAGGGATAATATTAATATTTTCACGATTGATACTTTAGTCATTGCTCAACATTTGAAACTGTGGAACGAGCAACATTGACAGTAAATGAAATTGCTCATCATTCAAGCAAAAAATACATGAGTAATGGATATATTATAAAATTTGTAATAATAGTACATGTCAGCACTGCTAGTGCCCCAATTTACAAAATATATCTCCAACCAAGAACCCCGGCTAACTATTAAATTGCATTTTTTAACAGAAAACTCCATGTTATGAATGTGCAAGTGAAACTGGTGAGATTGAAAATTATAGCAGCAAGGGAGTAAATTGTGTGCAGATACAATTGCACTGCTGGAAGCAAATATACTTCACAGCAACATACAAATCATAACCCTAACCTAAACCCATAGCCTGTTACCACTGCTAAATATATCAAATATTAACTTGCCTAAAAACTTCTGTAAAATTCCATAGTAATAGAATGAAGTTGACCTGTAAGTAGTTAATTCCTAACATTAAGTTTCTGCCTACAATGGCCATAAAAGAGTTTTCAACAATATTTTTGATTAACTGCAATTTAGAGCACTTATGCAGTGAATAAATTTTATAAATGTACCAGACAAGAAGAACACAAAGGCTATACAAGCATGGTAACATTATACAATCATAATTTGTGTTGCTGAGAGTGAATAAGAAACACACTCAGCAACACAACAAACACGGTCTCGACGCCAATCCATCTGGAGAGTCACAAAATGATGCAGCTAAAATGGAATAACTCTTAAGAGAGTAATTCCCTTAAGAACTAATTGTTGTAAACAAATTAGTTCCTAACAATAAATATCTATCAAGCCACATTGCTCTTCTTCAATGTTAAGAATTATACACATCTTAAACACATAGTTCTTGCTCAAATACTAATGCTGTTACAATTGCACATGCATCAATAGTATGTTATTTATCTTTCACATTATCTTAGTCTATAAAAAAGTCAATAAAAAATTCTCATGGATCATGATAACGGAAATAAATTTTTTATTAACTACTAATAGCTTTTCCCAATTGTTTGATTCAATTCTATGTTAATTGATAGAGCTACATCAGCCACTAATCAAAACAGAATTAATGCACAATTGTTGGGAATTAGCTCCCTTAGGGATTAATTCTATTTTTATAGCTGTGGTCAGTTTTCATTTAGGACATTCCAAGTATATTGGCTGCACAGATGCCAGTAGGGTTACATATTTTGTTGTGTTCATAGAACTAGCTCACTTCTATCAACACAATTAGTGCATAATAAATATATGCACTTCTATTACAGTTTCCTGTGTTCTGTTGTGTTTCATGTTTTTAACAATTTATCAAAATTTAAAAATTTCAGACTTTTTTGTTGCTATTTGTTGAAAATATTCTGTCATTCTTTAAAATTTAGAACTACCTTTGAACTGAATAGATTTGTTGCTGACAAATAGGCTAAAAAATACTAACAATAAATAGCTCAGTAGCAAAATTAAGTTAGATCAACTTTCCTATTTCAATGTATATTACTGCCATGATGATTCCTTTGAAAAGGTTGGTAATTACCATGACAATTCAATCAGTGTTAATTGACTCTGCACACTGTATTTACAGCATGTCATTTCGATGAAGCAAACTTTAGAGTGGAGGTATATTGATGGTCTCTACCAGCTTTTTGTATATCCTATTCAAGAGCACCATAATTTACCTTGTAAATAACAAGGTTTCCTGTGTTATACTTGGTTTTGTCAATACTATTATCAAAATGCTTGGTAGTAGAGTTATACTGTAGTTAAACTATTTTACAATGTTTTTATAAACAAACTAGGAGACCATTCATTGCTAAATATTTTTCTTTTTTGTATTGAAACAAGATTAAGAGACACCTGCCACAAGCTGAGCTAGACATTAGCAGAGATTTTCAAAAATTTCAAGATATCTGGAGATCTAAAAACTCTGATTGACAGCAATGGAAGAAAGAAGTATGCTAACATTAATCGAAATGAAGTTGTTTTGAGCCAGTGGAAGTATTATAAGTTCACATTTTTTCATGAAATGAATACTAAATTCTATAAATGATATAGCTCATAAATATTTTTAACAGAATGTTTGTTAACAAGCAATTTTATTTAGTTTCTGAAATGTTCTGAATTTGGAAAAACTAAATGTCAAATAAATTTGTTAGGAATTAACCCCTAAAAGAGTCAATTCTATTCTGTAGCTGCCGTACATTTCTCCTAATGCTATGTTGAAGTTTCAGTTCTGATTATGAGAACAAGTTCCAGTTTAGATAATGAGAATAAGTTTCAGTAAGTGGCATTTTGCTGTGTTGATAGAAGTGATAATTTCATCAACACAATTTAGGATGTAATAATATACGTATTTTGTCACAGATTTCTTGTGTTCATGTTGCATGTTACATTCCTAACACATATCAGGTTCTCATTGGTTTGAAATGGAGCCAACTACAAGCCCGTACTGAATTCATTACTCTTCAAGTCCATATTAGTTGTCCTTATGAATAAATTTGCTTGCAGTATGAAATGCTTGTATTAGTAGTGCAAATATGAAAGGCACAAGAGAAATGCTTCTAAATTTATTAAAAAAAAGAAAGCACAATACAACTTATTGTGAAAAGCTTCATCAGAAATAATGGCCATCATTGAGAAACTATGCTTGGCAGATAATTTTTCTGCTTTAATTAATTCAGCATATTTACAGAAAAAAACAGAGGTTCAAGCTATTAACCAGTTTATTAATTCAATGTAAAGGTTGAGTGAACAGGCAAAAAATCAATACACAGCTTTCATTTAAATTACTTCTTTAACAAAATTGAGTACAAACAAAAATAAAAACTATATATTTCAAGAGACTAGCTACAACTTTAAGTGAGTTTTTGATAATAATTTTTATCAATATTACTTATATCTACTACCATCTGTTCATTTAAGATTTACACAAGAAATAATGTTTAAAAGGAATATCAATCAATACTTATTTCAATTTAAATATGCTCTAAATGCAAAATAAAGAAAAAGAATTTGCTGAACTTTGAATTACTCTGTTCAAAGTAGGGATAGATTACCAGCAGAAAGGTTTAACTGTGATTAAAAAATGTTTTAAAACTAAACATGCTGACATTGGAAACAGAATCAAAATTAATCACAAAGCATATTCTATTTATTTTGGAGTTTGAACTGATGAAAGTATCAGAAACTTTATTATTTCCCATTTTTTCATTGTAATTTCCTGACTTTGCATTACATGTTATTGTAATGTTAACTGAAAAAGTTTAAGGTCAAGCTTACTAATGGCAAAAAAAAAGTGACAAAGACATTTGGAAAAGAGACAAAAATTAGTTGATTTTGACTCATATGATTTTTGATAAAACTGAAGTGCAGTTGAGTTTATCAATACGGATGATGATAATGTCATTCTTGCAATTGCATTCTTATTTACCCAATTTATTTGAAACATTGAAATAAAACAAGTTAAGTATCAATGACATGTAGAAAACAAATAATAAAAATATGAAACTGGTAATATTTGCTGTTTAAGAAAAGATGGCATTGAGTTTCCATTGTATTACTTTTAATATCTTCATCTGAAAATGTTTATTCAAATCACAAAACTGATTTATAGATGCAAATTTTATGTTTTAAAATAAAGAAGTATGTTGTTGTGCTAGTTGATAGAGATAAGTATTACATAAATGCAATTAAGAGGGTATGGAGTTCAGGAAAAAGTTAACTGTGAGTTTGGCATGCAGAATAATATTCATCATGCACGTATAACATAAGCCCTGCTAGAAAAAAAAATACTGTTTTAAGTTCAATTTTTGTACTGAAAAGTAGCAACAGAAATTAATGAAACGTGAAATAGGTTACAATGTTGAAAATGTGGAAAAAACTTGATCAGTCAAAAGAAAAAAGTGACTATATTCCTTGTCCCCAAATATGTCATAGCAAGTTTCAGAATTTTTTAGCCTTAACATTGCACTCTATTATTTATATTGAGTGTGAACATTCAACTCAGCTAAAACTAATCAAGTAAAAGTAATCTTTGGAACTAAAAATTATTGCTAAGCAGCTGAGCATACAGAAGCTTAGGCTTATCTGTGTTTTATTTCTATCAAGTAATAGTGCACTGTTATTAGTGCATTCAAAATGTAAAATAACACTAAATGTTTGTAAACTATGAACAAAAAATACTATTGGGCTCAATTAGTAGTGTGGTACTTGTGCCTGTTTACCTTGCCTTAAGCTGATCTTTTGACTAAGGTACTTACTTTTAGAGCTGCAACTTGAGTTCATGAAGTTTAATACTATGTTTCAGCAACTGTGTGGGCTAAGTAAAATGTCCACATTGCAGCAAGAGTTTAAGAAACTGTAATAAAGATTTGAAAATAGAAATTAACTAAAACAAACTGGGGACAAGTTGTTAGATTTCTTAATGCATATCTTTCTAGTTCTCAAGATTCCTCTTCTGCAAACATCTTTTACAAGTAAATCAATCACTTTAAGAGAAATCAAAGTATTTCTGTAAGTGCTAAAATATCACAAGCTATGCTTTTTACTTCTGCACAGATTAATATCATTAAAATGAATATATATCTACTTTGAGGCATGAAAGGCTAGAAATTTTTGGTTACAGTATGTTGATAAAAAACTTAAACAAAATGCAAAAGTACCATGAAAATCAGCTGGTTTGATATTGAAAAACAGGAACCAATCAACCAAAAAAAAGAAAACTGCATGAAAAAGGAGTCATGTTGCTGACATTTCAACAAGAAAAGTTGAACTTGCAAAAGACAGAAAAACAGATATTCAAGTAACTGAATGCTTAAAAGTAATCTTCTAATGATGAGAAAAGAGAAAAAAATGAAGTTAAGAGATTAAAAAACTTAAGCTATTTTTAAAAAAATATGCAAAGATGCTAATTAATATGCAATGCATTCAAAGTATAAGTAAGTAGTTGACAATGCTGTAGATGAAGCAGTAAACTGAAAAACCATTTTTTGAAGCAACTTGGATTGAAACTTGCAACTGTGTCAGGAATTAACTTACATTATAAGTTGATTCCTCTTCTATTTTTGTAGCTGCAGGTGTTCTTATTTAGAACGTTCTATATTTGATACTAGTCACATTCTCAATAAGTGGCTAGTCATACAATTGTTCTAAATATTAATTATGTTGTGCTGGAGAAGTGTAATCACTTCTCACAACACAGGTTAAGATATAATGTACAATTGAGCTGTTACTCTTTTGCATTGTTTGCCTGTTTGTTGTGCATCTTGACAAACTGGCAATTTAGAAAATGCACATTTTTTTATTATAATTTACATTCATTCAAATTAGACACTAGTCAAGGTTAATATTGAAATGGAATCTTTTACATGTAAACTTAAAACATTTGTAACGTATCTAGGACAAAGAAAATCCTGTTTTAGCACTAAAAAAATCATAAAACCATCAATTTCAGCAGCAAAAATATACAAATATATTCCTCTCTTTATTTGTTGAGGCCATACTTTTAAGTTTATAAATGTGCACAACAATAATCTGGACTAAATCTCATTAAAACTAACAAAGATACTTGCCAAATTTGCTAAAGCAACAGCAGTGTTTTAGACCTATAGTCAAACCTTCTTCAATATATACCTAAAAGATTACAAAAAGTATAAAAGGCAGATGATTTGCAGAAAGTTTTGTTGCAACAAGATAGTATGGTTTAAGCAAATCTACAAAGTTGCAGTAACACAAAATATGCTCATATTCAAATACAATAGGTTGAAATATCATGAGATTTCAAACTTGAAAGTTCAATGCCTAGGTTTCTATTTGACAACAGCATGATATATGTAAAAAGTGAATGCAAAATTTGCTTCCAAAAAGAGTCAGTATGTCGGGACATACAACAAAACAAGCAAAAATGTAAGAAAGTAACAACTCAATTATACATTATATCTTGACCTGTGTTGTGAAAAGTGATTATACTTCTCCAACACAACATTACTAATTTTTGACCAATTGTATGACTAGTCACTTGTTGAGAATGTGACTAGCATAAAAATAAAGAATGTTTCTAATAGGAACATCTGCAACTAAAATAGAAAAAAGGAATTAACTTACAATATAAGTTAATTCCTGACACAGTATAAATTTTTGTAATAATAATACTAGCACTCTAACTGCAACTTGAGTATTAGTAGTACTAGAAGTTGCTCTACTATCAGTAAAATACTTGCCCTTTCAGTTTTTTTGTTTTTAAAATAATCAGTTTAAAGATTAACTTGGATAAAAATTGCACATTAATAAAACTTTACTAAATCTAGCAGCTGACTTTCAGTTAGAGTTTTGTTAGTGTTAAGGAGGAAAGATGGAAACAGAACCAAAAGCTGAAAGAAAGATCAAATATCTTTATATATTACAAGGCAGCAATTCACACTGTCACTAATGAAAAGAATACAAGTTTAGAATACATAGCTGGCAAATGGCAGGTAATTGTGCTTATATGTTAACACTATTAATACTATAAAACCTGAACAAGTACTAATTCCTTAAGATTCAAACAATGTATTTAATTAAAGATAAATAATTCTCTAAACACCAAGGTTCTTGAGGTACATCTGTTTCAAATTCAATTTGAAAACTGCCAAAAAATACTCAGAATGTTGGAAATGTATGCCTAAAAAATTAATTTCATCAAAAAAATTGAAATAGTTTAAATCAATTATTCTCAAGTTAATTTACATATCAGTAATTATGAATAGCATTGAACATGATCAACAATTGCTTACTTTGAAAATTAAAAATGACATATTAGTATATACATATTGCATACTTTTTAAAATACTTTTTGTTTTTTATTTATAAGTTAATGGTTACTACATAAAGAAAATAAACTTCATTTTGTCCTCTATGTGCTAGTTACTGTTTTTCAGTAACGCTAAAGTGGCTAAAGCTATGATAACTCCTCTTATTTATTATTGTCTAATTGCACTATCTGCTCAAGTTCACATATTTCAAATAGTTTGAACATACAACTATCCATGCAGCTGTAGTTGACTACACTGGATTATATCTAATCAAATGTATTTCTGTGTTTTGTATACAAGTTGCGCTTTTGCTCACTTACAGAAATATATATTATATGTGATTTTTTTCCTCTATCTATGTTTTGTCTCTTGCTTTTTGTTGATATCATTCTGCTGATATCATTCTGCTGATAGCATTCCAATGATAGTATTCTGTTAGGAATTAACTTCCTGAAGTGCTGATTCTGTTTGTAGCTGTAGTACAATTCAGGAAGATTTGTGCAACTGTGCAGTTCAAGAGAATTTGTATAATTCTATATTTAAGGAGAGTCACATCAGTAAAAGTTTAAGGAGAGTCACATAGATAGAAGTTCAAGGAGAGTCACATAAGTAGAAGTTCAAGGAGAGTCATATATTTTGAATAATCAGCTTACATATATTTTTGTTGTGCTGATGGAATGTCCTCACTTCTATCAATGCAAATAATAGAATGCAATATATCTTCATCAATTCTTGTCCGCTTTTTTTTGCGTCTTGACTATTGTGTTTATAATTCATTCCAATGATAGCACTCCATTGAAAGCATTTCTTTGATAATATCTTACTCTTCCTTTTTATTCTAGTACACTATTTGCTCTCCTTTATTCTGTATATGCATTACAATAGGTTGGAAAGTTGTTATAGAGACAGACAAGATCAAAAACTCACTTTTAATTGATCTCTAGAAGAAACTACTACAAGTACTGTTGTACCTATTCTAGTATTCTTGAAACTTTGTTCAGCACAAAATATATAACATTTTTTTATATCTCTATGAAATCTAGTACTTGATCTCATATTTGGGAGATATTCACAGGGGCAACATATCTATCTTTCTAATCTTTACCAACAATCTAATATAAGAGTCTTATGAGACACTAAACTTTTTTCACATTTTGATGAATAAAATAATTGAAATGGTCAAAATTACTTATATTTGAACCTATTTGGGACATTTAAAAATTATCATATTCATGATATTATGATAAAACTATTGGCATTATGATAAAACCATTAAAAATTATCATATTCATGATATTATGATAAAACTATTGGCATTATGATAAAACCATTAAAAATTACTTAACCATCAAAAACTGAAAAACAGTTCATTATATGTAAACATTTCACTGAGTAAATTCTTTCTAGTTGGATTTCAAAAGGTTTTTGATAGAACTAATCTTTAAAGACCATGAAAAATTTTATAAAGTTGAATAGAATTAAAGTATAGTAGAAAACTTGAGCATATACTAAAATATTGAAAACTATTTATAAAGTGCAATTATACCTAAATATCTATTATGATAAAAAATGAGATAGTATTAAGATTGAAAATTTGAATACTAAAACAAGACTTTCTTATAGACTTTTGTAAATCAATTTTTATTAAATTAAATTTATCATGAACTGAACAATCTTTGCCCATCACTATGCACTAAAATAAAAATATAAAAGCTGATTGCCTTTTACTGGAAAAATACAAGTCATAACAAAAAAGTCAATCCATGTAATTGCAATAACTTCAATTTGTAAAATGTAATACAAAACATTTCTAAAACCAAGAATAAAGTTGCTAAAATCTGTATTTCAACTAAGCTCTGGCAATTGCGTTTTGAACAAATGTTGCTGCTTCTTTTGTATAAAGTACAAATTGAATACTTGAAACCGAATAGAAATATAAATTTCAATATTAATCAAAAATCTTTTTTTGTTTAAAAGTCATGAAATGAGATGTAAATGATTTTTTGAACATTTTATTAAGCCAGCATATCGATTTAAAAAAACTCAAGTGCCTTAGCAGCTCTTTTATTGTATATTGAAGTGGGCCTCAGTAAAAACCATATTTAGTAAAAATGTTAGCAAAATATTTCAAACTTTCACATTTATATGAATTGTTTACCATGAAAAGTTTTTAATAGTTCAACAATGTTTATCAATAAGAAGTATAAAGCAAGTGTTTGCTGGTCAAAACTATGAGGAGCTGCACTCTATTGATAAATCACTTTCTCAATCTCTGCATCAACTTTGAGCATAAGTACCAGTTCAATGAATATTGTTTGTTGCACGTACTCAGCACTTATGCCAGGAAAAAGCATTGTGCAATCTTAATTTAGCATACTTTACTATGTTCTGATAATACAATGCATTCATCTGCTCTGTCTATTTTAATACCTTGATATCAATGAAGAAATTAAGTGCTTTATTCTAACTACTAGCCAGTTGATATCTATGTGTTTTGCTCTTATTTACTGTTAGGAAAACACAAACACAACAAATAACATAAAAACAGAAATAGTATTTGATATTAACCTACATGTGTTGCTG
>JAULBW010046559.1:0-24030 GCA_032358265.1 Vaucheria bursata
GATATTTGCCATTGCTGAGACAACGGCAGCAAAATTAGCAGCATCATCAACCTTTCATTAAATTAAATAAAACTTAAGAAAGTAAAATGCATGAAAAAATAATGTATATCATGAGAATATTACTTAAATGGAAATTGTATACAGATAGCAGAGGAGAAATGTATCTTGATACATAGATGTAATGGTGCAAAAGTGATATCTTCCATAAAAAGTATCTAAATAATGTCCATAGAGGCCAAATAAACAAAACTATTCTAAAAATTAAAAGCAACCAACCTCATCAATTCCCTGGATATCTTCAATCTGAGTCAAATAATTAAAACGATCAATGGGCAGAGCTGCGATTGCCCTGCGCAGTTCTTTATTTGCTCCGGAGAGAAGCGCATAAAAAATGTTGAAATTCCTGTGGCCTTCTTTTACGCTTGTCAACCTTGAAATTTCGAGGAAAAATGCCTCTACTGTAGCTCCATTTACAGAATGCTGAGCCTCACCAGCCCTACCAGAATGTACGCCTCCACTCACCTTACCAAACGTTAGTTGAAACAGTCGTCCATAACGACTACTTGTGCGATTCAAGGGTGTTGCTGCCCCCAAAAAAACATGAAAAATTGTATCAATATTGGCAAAAGCCTTCGCAAGCTTGCTCTTTTCTGGGATTCGAGATGCCGCATTAGCCCTTGATGAAGAAGGAGGTGCAAAGTCCTCCCTAGAATCTGGAAGCATCCTGATGGATTTCTGAGTAGAAAAATAGGATGCATTTGAAGGAGCCAAATGGGCACCTTTACCCTCAGTACCCCTCCAACATAGGTATTCCACGATTTTTGAAGTGGTCCGGGAGATCCCGCTTCCACTGATGCCAGTCACCACGATGCACTGATTTTTATAATCTTTTTTCTTTCCAAAGGATTTTTTAGGGGATTTAAGTTTCATGTACTCTTCTTCAGCTAGTGTATACGGGTGCGGAGGGAGAGAGTGAGCTAACTGCAGGTGATTACTGGCAATTTCAAGTAGCGAAGGATCGGGTAAATCCTTTAAGGGATTCATACACAAAAGGATACTCCCAACGTACATGTAGCAGTGGCGTGACTCCATTTTTGCCCTGGATTCTAATACAGCAAGTATGGCAGGTTCATTAAGCACATCATCTCTTGCAGAGTTACCCCCACAGAGTGCCAAGTTATTAATATCAGTATCTTTTCCTTCATAGTGCATTGGTGTAAGGGCGCATTCACGAAGATCAAGGTCCATTTCCGAGCCATCGACTAAGACCCTTACACGGCATCGCTTGTGCGCGGGTCTTTCCAGTACAATTACTGCGGCCCAAACTTTTTGGGGGTGCGGTAGGTAATAGCAGCTGCCTTTAACTACTTGATCTGCTGGGACGGTAGATGGCCTGCTTAAATTATTATCGATTATTTAAAATTTTTAAAAGAATACAAGATGCATATCCTTGTTCACGCGTAATATTCAATGCAGAATATGGATACTTGTTGAGAGTTAGAAGCTAAATCATTAAAAGTACAAAAATTAAGACAAGCCCAATACCGTGCAATACATTTTTTGAAAAATAAAAAATCATTGTACACTGTTCTGACCTTTTGACACTATGCGAAAATGGAATTAAACCTCAAAAAAGTGAAAACGAGTATTTTCCTACAATCAGCAATGTAGACATAGAATATATGGACAAAAAAAATTGAAGAAATTGGAAAAAATAGGCACTACTCAATCACAAAAGCACGTTAATCAACGAATGTTCAATTACTCAGCAATTGATTTTGACATGATGGCCTGCTCAAATTTTTTTCTTCTTTAACCAAATTATTCTATTAGCAACAATATAAATAATGGCAAGTTGACACCGAATACAAAAATCGTGAGATTTTAAATTGAGAAAAGATTTCGGAATAAAATGAATAACTTTGACATCTATAATGAATACCAACTATTTGATAAACGGCAGCAAAATTTTACTTGGTATTTGTTAATGGTTCAACAAACACTTTCGTACATATACCTCAACTAAATTTAAAAATGGAAAAAAAATAAAGTTATGGCTTCACATACGTCAAAAAACGAATTTTTTCTATACGACTGAACCCCTAATGCGAGATGCATGTGAAAAAATCACAACTTTTTACCAATGACGAATCGAATGAGTCGTTGCGATGGTTGCTATTGAATGTCAAATTTTTAGTTTTAACCGGACACAAAACGAAACATGGAATTTGAGGGAAGAATTATAAACGTCTTGTGTATTTCACCTCCAAGTAGAAGGCATCACACTAGACATGTGACGACCACCAGCAGCATTGCGTCTAGGGCTCATTCTACGGCTATTTTTGTATATCGATGTGGCTGGAGAAGTCATAGTGCAATATCACTTGATCAGCTAGAATAAATTTTCGCCAAATGAAGTAAAAATGTCGATCGATGAATTAGATAGCAAAACGTCGAATCTCATGAATTTTCAACAAAAGAATGCATCTTCAAAGTTTCCGAGCGATAGCAGAGACGTCGTATGTTCGAATGGAGCGAATCAAATATCGGAAAATGCACGCATCTAGAAAATTAGATGCACGGATAAAGATATGATTTAATATTAAATATTAAAAAATTTGCACATACGACGGATATAATTGGTTAGAGGTGAAAATATTCAGCTGTAGCCAGAATTAATCCGAATCAGAATATATACTGTACGGGGATGGTCTCAACCAAGTTTCATGTTAAGACATCTGATGCATAATGAAAAAAGAACCATTACAGCTGGTCATATCCAAGAGCAGTTAATATTTTAGAAAAATTTCTAGTAGGCCTAGTGGAAAAATAAAGATATATTCCATTTCCAAATAGCAAGAAAAAAGTAATAAGATTCCATCAAGCCATTTTCAACATCAATCGAGAGCACCTTTGCAGAGTCAGCCGGTGCTTTACTGCTCAACAACTTCACAAATATAAATTAATCATCAACTTTGGACAAAAATTAAGGGATCCTGTAGGGAGGAAGAGGTAGCCCATTATATTTGTTGAAAACGAAAAAAATGACACAATAGCATTAATTTATTGCAAGGTACATCATCTCCAATACCTACCTCAACTAAACCTCTGCTCCAAATTGCAAATGTGAACAATAGAAACTGCTTCCTCAAATCTATTGCCTACTTATTTAGGAAAACTGGACAATGCATTACCCACTATATCTGAGGACAAATGCATGTCATTTCGCACCAATATATATTTATAATGCTTCTCCTTTCTTGTCTTATTACTTCTTTGCATTACCTCATGCTACATATTGTACTATGTTGTATTCTTTATCTCTTACCTATTTCTTTCACATTTATGGCTCTTTGGTTGTTTCTACCCCAGTTCTGAATACTCAAAACCAAATTATTAGTAATGAAATACTTTTTATATGTGATAACCTGTCTTCATCAGATAAAATCTGCCAACCATTTTGAGCTCTTATTGAACTCTACTGCTAAAATCTGCTCATCAGTTTAAACTCTATGTTAATTTATCTAATGCACCCAGCTACATTTTTGAATTTCTTTGTCCCCATGAAAATGTTGTGCTAATGATATTATTTGGCTGAAATTTATTGCTGTTGGTTTCCATAAGTATATATCATTCTCCGGATATCAAATTTGATTATCAATATTTCACAAGTAAAATTATAGTAATTATTATGAACAAGTATGTATGCAAGCTTTTACAGCATATGGAACCTTTTCTATTTCCTTTGTTACTTTTATTTGGCAGCCGTTTATTCCAATATATGACAACATGCCTTGGTACTTAAATATCTATCATCTCAGTTACAATTTGAAGTGCAAAGGATAAAATGTAAATGCAAGGTTTTGGACTGCTACAATGTCTGTAAGATACACCCTATATGTTAAGAGAAAGGAGGAGACAATACAATAATATAATATATTTATCGATACCTAAGATGGGGTGAATGCCTATGTAGGCAGAGTGAAAACAATAAATGTAAAAAAAGATTTAATAAAATATAAAATTTTTATTAAACTTATAAAGAGTGAACAGAAAAACAATATTGAACAAGTAAATTTTTCCCTGCTAGCTCTTGCGGTATACCCTCTTTAAGTACCCTTGAAACTGGCTCTCTGATGAATCTTGCTGCATCATGCTGCATCTTCTAGTCCATAAACAAATGCAATGATTTTCATATGTATTCTTGTGACAATTCTAAAACTACTTGTGCAATTCCAAGAAATTGTCTTCTGCGGAAATAAAGCAGAGTAAAGTTGAGTAATTGATAAAAGGGCCAATGCTAACGGGACTAAAGTTCTGATGACTGTTCTAGAATAATATCCAGTTATTTGAAGCAGAGTTTGAAGTTGGTAAAGAAGAGTTTCTAGGGAGCATGATGAAAATAGAATCATTCTTTCATAGATTGAATCGGTTGTAGAAAATAATCCAGGAAGTTTCCAACCATAAGAAAGATGACATGTGGCAATTTGTGGAGTAAATACACAAAGGATTCCATAAACGATTTTGGCAAAGGTGAAGACATAAAGGGTTTGGTAATTAAGGTGCAATTAGGATAAAAGGCACAAATAGGTAAAAGGGGTGAAAGTTATAGAAAAGGTGCAGGCAAAATATAGGCAAACATAGACAAACATTTACAAACATAGTCGAGCAGATATGCCATAGCAATTTAGTAAGATTGCAGAACCCGCAAATATAGTGACATAGAGAGATAGCAGGACTGGTAAATACTCTGACACTCAAGGTGGAAACAGAAAAACTGGATGCAGATATCCCATTGTCAGGCATTAACTTTTATCATGAGTTGATTCCATTTTTAAATGTAGCTGCAGATATTCCTTTTGAGAACATCCTTTATTTGTGTCTAGTCACATTTTCAAAACTGTTTAGTCACACAATAGTTCTTGAATTACTAATGTTGTGTTGGAGAAGTGTAATCATTTCTCACAACACAGGTTGAGATATAGTTTATGTTTGAGTTGTTGCTCTCTTACATTTTTTGCCTGTTTTGTAGTACATCATGATACCTATATAGCATTTGAAACATTACCACAGTTTCTAATGTCATGACTCTATCTAGACTGTGAAAGCTACATAAAAGCTGCTATTGCCTTGCATGTCACAGAAAAATCAATATAAGCAAATTGAGTTAGAAGCAAATGTTGTGAAAATATATTTGATAAAATAAGATTAACCTTTACATAAGTACAAAAAAATTAGGAAATTTTAAATGCAGTGACTAGAGTAGAATTAGAGCTGCATGATATATGAATCAGATTGACAATCTAGTATGCACCTCTAAATAAATGGTATATACATTTTTGATTAAGGTAAAATAAATTGTCGTAGAATTAGTTTTACAAAAGTAGCAAACATTAAGATGCCTCATGATTTTTCTGCTTAAAGCTTTTTGGCGGTATAACATTAATACTTGATTTTAAACAGTAATAAATTAAAGAAAAAACTTGAGTAGTAATGCTTTTGATGCTTATTGTCAGGCACACACCAAGCAAAGACAAGAAATAGAATCAATGGTTAGATACTGGCAAAGATTTATCCAGTGCAGAACAAAGACAAGGGAATAATAGTAGGTAATCAGGCAACAAGAGATTGAGCAAGGAAATATGTACTTTATTATATAGACATTTTTGACGCTGAGTATCAAAAATAAAATCTAGTATCAACAACCGGCTAATACCGGACGTATGCAATCAGCATATACAAAACTGCAAAATAATATATATATACACTTGAATCTCTTGTACAAATCCTTAAGAACTGTCAATACAAATGAACTATGCATCAATTATGTACGCGTAACTATAACTGGTCAAGTCCTAACACTAATTAACTACTAATTACAAGCAGTACATATATATATTTCATCTGAATCCTTTCACATTGTTGGATATTTATATTTATTAGTCAATATTTTGTATTTTAAGCAGTATTTGACATTAAAATTGCAGATTTATTCATCATTTTGGAAGCATTTCATTTATACTTTTTTTGCCTTGAACAAAAATTAAATTTATATTTATTTTCAAAATATTTAACAGCTAATTTTTTTCTGTTCCACATCTTAAAAGTTTTTTATTACCCAATAAATTTTTAAAAACTACTTTACCTAAAATTTGAAAGAATTATTTTGAAACAGATTAGTTATATTTTAGATTGATATGCAAATACCTATCTTGATCAACAGTTACATTGCATTATTCCGTAATTATATAGATGATCTTGAATATTTTAAAACAATAAGGCTTACGTCATCTTTACACACCTGTCAAAAATCTTTTATGAATTTTGAAAACAAATTAGAGTCTCAAAAGGTTGCCTTCTCACAAAAAAGTTTTCTTCTATAGATAACTCTTCCCTTCTAAATGCTATTTCATTCATTGAATCAACCTTATCAGAACTCAATAAAACATATATTTGATACCTGTCTTTTAATGATTTAATACTATTCATGGCAATAAGATCTGGGTGCATGTAAAATGGTGAAGTAACATTACAATTAACTTGGTGAAAGAAAATTGAGTTCTTATTTATTGGACAGCAAATTTGTATAAATGCTTGCAAAAAAAGCAAGCAACTTAGCAGGAATAATAGACAAATATAGATTCAGTAATCATAGTCCACATAGTATATGTGGGTTATACTAGCTCTTCTCAGTTTTTGCCAAAAGTTTCTAAAACTATTTTTCAAGGATATTGAATGCCAAACTCATTGGCACTGTACAAATATTTGAAAAATATTTGCAGTTCCATGCTGCTTAAACTTTAGCAATGATAGTCCAAACCAGTAAGTCTAGTCTAGGTCTTGTAAAAAAATGGAAATAATTTTGATACAGGTTACTCCAATGACCTTTAACAATCATAGTTGTACGCAAATTTTGGAATAACTAGTAGGGAAGAATGCATCCAAAGATCCCACTTTTTTTCATGCTAATAGTTCCACATATGTACCAACACATGCCAAAGATTAGGAGAAAAGGAATACAAAAACATTCAAAGTACTATTATGCCAGTACTTATGTTACCTTAGAAACCATTTACGCATGGAATAAGTAAATAAATGTTACTGTGCATACTAAACATTTTGAGTAGTTTCCAGTATTAATTGACACAAAAATCTGGATGAGCGCTTTTCCAACAAAATCATCCCAACCTGGTTTAAAATCAGGTTTAACTAAATCAAATTCATTGAGCAGCAATAGGATCACATGTGATTGTAATTCTGTTTTGGCTGTGCTTTTTTATGGCACACTGTGCATGCTAAAAATGAGTTTATTTTTTTAAGCTTAACCAAACAGTATTAAAGGCATTTGCTTTGGCCGTCTTTATTAGTTGTTATGACAAGGAATGATATTTCATTGTTTATTAGCTTGAAGAAAATTTTCATTAGTAGTTTTGTTATCTGATCTTATCAAAGGAGGACAATGGCATATATGTACAAGGAAAATGAATTTCAACTTTTTGAATTATCACACTCTATAATTCAGCATTTAGAAATCAAATAGTAAGTTGCATCAATTTCTATTTCTCTCAAATTTGTAAATATATTTATTACTTCTCAAAGCAAGAAAGTTATTTTACTCTTGAATAGAAACTAATTTGAACATATTCAATGGAGTCATGGTTGATTTGAATCAATTGCTTTGCTGATTGATATGGATCATCAAATTTTCTCTATTTCTTTGTTGCATTTTGACTACCAGCTGTTGCACTAAGTTTGTGCTGTGTTCTTTATGATATAATTTACAATACTGAAAAGGTTTTGTAGAGTAATACTCACGTTATTTTGAATAGAATCTTTTATATTATATGGTAATAAAACATCCATGTAGGGAAGGTGGGTTAAATAACTAATATATATATATATATTTGTGCTAGATTTAAAAGTTTATCAAACTAAAAATGTACTATTTCATATATAACATTCCACCAAAACTCGATTTTTAGCTTTGAAATATTCTTGACTTTTTCTGTTTTTTTCTTCTTCTTATGATCTTGTGAGCAGAATGATCAGTAATAGCATTGATACTGGTTATGTGGTTGTTGTTAGGAATATAACACACAACATAAGAAACTTGTGACAGAATACGTATATCATTACATCCTAAACTGTGTTGATAGAAATTAGATAACTTCATTAACACTACAAAAAATTGCTTACTGAAACTTGTTCTCATAATTAGAACTAAAACTTCAACATAGCATTAGGAGAAACGTACTGTAGATACAGAATGGACTTGACTCCTTTAGGGATTAATTCGAAACATTTGTGTTATGAATGCATAGGACAAGTTAGCAATAAGAAAGATGTAAAGATTACCAAAGGGTAGTAACACTATGCAGACATATTATATGCTATTGAGAGTGAACAAGAAACAGTCAGTAGTACAACAAACAAAATCTTGATACCAGTCCATCTGGAGAGCCACAAAATCAACTTCTTGGAATTCCAATTGTGATGAAAGGTAAGGCCAAATGAAATTGTTTAACCTTTAGTTGTTAGAAAATATAACTTGACTGGCATTTTACAAAATGATGCAGCAAAACAGCAGAATACCTTTAGAGAGTAATTCCCATAAGAACTCATTTTTGTAAACAAATTCATTCCTAACAATTTGTCCTTGAAAATTTATTTTTTGAGAGAAAATATGTGTTAGGACTTCAAAAATAAAATACTTAATTTTTAAAGAAGAATGTCTATTGAAAACAATGTAAAGGATATAAATTTACCAATCAAAATATATGCATCTTGAGTTTCAACGTGTATGAAATGAAAACCAGTTTTCTTGAAATCTCATTCTGTAAACTTTGTATCATTTGTCTACCTGTTACTTTACTGTATAATCTTACTACTCCTTTGATACTAATATTTTCAGAGTTTTTATAATCTCTTTCAATGTAATGATGCGCAAAAATGATATCTATGTTATGGGAATTGTCATGGAGTTTGAAGCTATGTTAGAACTCCTCAACTAACAATAAAAGTTGTGTACGATACAATACTATAACAATAAGCAGAACAATGCAAGACATGAAATACATAGATGATAGTATACTAAGTGGAACAAGACTAGAACTGAAGAAAGTTTACTTGTGAGATCAAAAGTGAGGCTTCCAATCACTCAAGATATAGTAGATATAGTCTATAAGCAATTTTAACTGTATCTAAATGGAAACAGCAACATTTCCTCAAATATGTGGCAATTCTAATACACTGTGTATGACTTCTTTAGAACTTTGTTGGGCATGCACGTATTCAAATCTTTGGTTATATAGAAGAGCTTTGGGTTGCTTATTTGAATTACTTAGTTTAGTATTTTTCTTGTGTTTTTTGTAGAAGATAAGCACAACATACTTGTCTCTTTTCCACATTTGCTTGTAAACTCAGAAACTTTGCAAGAATAATTCCCTTTTGCACAACACATCACTGTATGTGATAAATGCTCTGTTTTATTTTACCTTTTAACTAGAAAAATGACAAGTGACCTTGTTAGGATTTGATCAAACTTGTATTCTGGGAAAATCAGCATTTAAGGTGGAGGAAAAAGCATTATTGAAAATGTAGCCAATTCCCACTTTGTATTATTTAGATCTTACTTTGCTGCCACCACAGTCTGGGAGCCCCATAGAGCGCTCAAAACCTGTGATTGGTTTGGCGCAGATAGGCACTGAGTTTGAGTCCCTGATCCCTTCAATACTATTTGCAACTCCTTTTGAAGACTGACTAAGGCTTACAGTTAATGTTACCCAGTTGATTCTAGGAATAAGTTTTTTTAAGGAGTCAATTCCTGAACAGCAGTTGCATATAACTTTGCCGTAATAAAAAACATTTGTTGGAATTTCACATTATGGACATTTAGATTGCATACTTCCTGTTTCTTGAGATTTCCAGTAAGAATGGGTGACTCATCCATGGTCTTAAAATTAACTGGTTCCTTAAATATTTGACTGGGCAATTTATTTAAACACAAATGACCCAGAAATCAAACAACAATCACTATCCAAGTCTAATAGTGAAGACATTTGAATATTCATCTTAGTCAATATAAAATTGAGTGCAATGTATAGTTCAATTTCATAATCAGCAAAACAGCTACTTACGCAATACTTCAAAGCAGTTTGATTACTACCTAGTACTCCAGACTTAGACCAATGGAAATGTTTAGCACAAGCATTAATCAAATTACCCGATGTTCCACAGTATAAACAAAGATTTTCATCAATATGGTGCTACTGCTCTTCATGAGAAATTGCACCTCTCTCATAGCTACTATTGACATCTATTGTATCTGAACCTGGTATTGCCATATCCTGATTCTTCATGGGTAAGGTATTGATGTTCTAGAATCTACAATTATAATTCTGTTTATACTCAGTACAGTGCTCAAAAATGTAATTATCAGTACAAATAGCCACTGAGTGATAATCCTCAATGGAGGTTGGCCTATCATATTCACAAAACTCATCTGTTACACCATCTCTTAATGCTCAATAAAATAGTGTGCACACCGGAGAACCAAACCAATCAAGTTCCAAAGTAAGTTTCTGGAACTTAGAGACTAGAACAGCTGCTGATCGATTATCTTGTTTCAAGCTTAATATTTTCTTCTCTGCCTGATGGTGTCTGCCAACATCCCAAAAGCCAATAAGAAATGCATTTAAAAATCCTGGAAAGACTGAAACAATGAATGATTTGACTCCATGTAGAATGCTATCTAATTGAAAGCTGTGCCATGCAAGTAAGAAATAGCATTTGACTCCTTTAATTTATCATTAATGAAATGACTGTTATACTCAAAATATATTGTCCAGCTGTAGCAGGAAACGTTGAGATTACTTTTGCAAACTATTAAATTACTCTGAAAGTACAATCTTTGGTTCCTTCATTCTAACTTGAATATTGTCAGTTGATAAGTCTTTTTAATATTGTACCTCTACGTAGTAATTGAATTTCTTCTTGTTGCTTTGAAATAAGTAAGCACATTTTATTCAATTCCTCTAATAGATAATGAGATTTGTTAGGATTCATGGTGAATAACTGGCACTGCAAAGTAGTTTCCTTCTGATCAACTGTTAGTCTTGGCAAACAACTAAACAGGTTCAATTTCAGGATTTTAATTGTAAACAAGACAAAACAAAGCTTTGACAAAGACAAGACAGGACAGGAGCTTTAATATATAGCATATTTAAGAGGCTAAATTACAAGACTAATGAGGCTACTTGTATGATTAGAAGGGAGTCTTCTAATTAATATATTTTATAGTTCAAATTAAGTAATGACTCACCATAATTTTTGTTAAAGTTAAATAAGGACTTGCCATAAACTGTCATTAAAGTTCAATAATGACTTGCCACATTTTAATTTATCATATTTAGCCAATTTTAGCCTTTGTTGGATGCAGCAATCCTAACAGAACTGTAATAAGTTATCTGGACAAATTCATCTTTATTTTCAAATTTAGATCTAAAAATCTTAGAATCAAATAATCTCATGGATTTATTTGTTGAAATAATTTAGCTGTTTATCTTATCCAAGTATTCTAATGTATCAAATTATCCATCCTGACTAGAAAATTGTTTGTTAGCATTATCCGAGTCATGATCTACAGATGTTTGTCTGCATATTGACCAATACTATTTTTATCCTTGTTGACAGAATTTGTTCTCTTGTTTTCAAGTCACTTTTTGATATAATAGAACAATAAATTTGGAGTATTTGCTAACTTTAAAGTGTAGCATTTATTTATCATTGTAACATTTAATTCTTTCAAGGGCTCATTACCAACTACTTGTTTACCTGCAAATATCTATCAGTGCCATTTTTAAATTTAGTTTGTTTACAACATAAATTTTTTATGATAAGATTGACTGCAATTTGAATATTTGCATTATTTTCTTCCATTTTATGCCCTAAATTATGAGCACAATTCATGAGTACTTTGTGGTAGTTCATCATGACCAGATTTGGGAAATAAAGCTACCGGCTGTTTTTCCTCTAATTATTTCACCTTAACTGTAAAAGTGCATTTATTGTGGATGCCCATAATTTGAAGTAAATATGTTGAAATGACTGGCTTGTATATACTATGGGGACAGGTGTACCTCCTCATCTGCAACAGTTTTGGCAAATAAAGAGTATGCAAGTGTTGTATCCTGATGAAATTTCTCATGCACTGGAAAAAGGTTAAATGGTGCAAAGAAGTCACTTAATAAACAGTAATTTTCAAAGCTGTATTTATCCATGTATGCCAAAACTGCAGCTATGTAACAATAGGAAGCATAAAGCTCACAAAATACAGGACATCTTTTATAACTCTGTTCTTAGACTTATCTATAGTTTTCAGGAGAATTTTGATAATCGGTTATCATGTAAAAAGTAGAACCTAATAGGAAAGATTCAAACAAGTTTGCTTCAACACATTCAATATTTACAAGTTTAGAAGCTTTACCATTTAAATTCAATTTATTTTTTGTAATTAAAAAGTCTTCTTTACCATTTCTGTATTTGATAAATTATCTTCTTTATGAAGTCAAATAATTTCAAAAAAATATTGAACGATGTAATTGATTACAAATATTGCGCCATTTTTCCTTTCTGAAGAATTTGCAAGTTCTTGTTCCAAGTAATGTGCATGGAACACCATAAGAAAGTATAGATTTCAATTTAGTTTTTAGCAAATTTGTATCACATGAGTTGAACTTTAAATTGACAAAAACTGTTCAACTTACAAGATGAATTTTACTCAGGTACTCAAAAATCATTTTTTTTCTCTAGTTTGTGCAACTGAATTAAATCTTCCAGCAACATTATAAATGAAAACGACATATTTCATTGGATAATTTGATCCTTGCAATCTCCATATACTGCTTTGTAACCATTTGCTGTTGCAATGGCTGAATTTTGAACACACATGATCAACAATGTGCCATGTGCAATCTTTAGTATTCTGTGCTGCACCATGCTAAGCTAATGATTGCTGCACATATATTTTTTTTTCTATGGTAAGTACAAATCACTCCATATAATTGATCTGCAACTGATCAATTTTACAGTGCAGATCTATCTATTCAAAATTTTCTCTTCTCATTAGATGTCAAACTAATTTCATGGGGCACATTCTTAAAGTAAGCATAAGCACTGTAAAATGTAATGGAAACAACAATATAAAGTACATTTTTCATGCACCTACCATCAGGTTTTGGTAATATGGAGTCAGATGATTCTGTTTAGCAGCCAATTGACCAATCAAAAGAAATAATCTCAAAAAACTGTTTCTCAAGTTGAGCTATCAGCTTCAATAACTTCTAGAATTTTTCTCTTGAAAAGGATTGTAGGAAAGAAAAAGTGCATTGAAAAGATTTCAAATCTTTTTCTAATTTTTTTGTTCTGCGATAACTTCTTGCTCTAGAAATAGTGGAAGGTCTTTTGTCCAGATTTTTATTGTCAACTGTTATCACGGATTCAGCAATTTGACATTTTCATGAGTTATTTCATTTCATTACTTCAACTTCAACTCCTTTCAATGCTGCAATTTGTTTTGTTGTGCCGCATTTTACTGATGCATGTTCAAGAATGACAGAAGTTAAAAGTTGCAGTATACTAGTGAGAGATTGGAATATAGCTTACTGATGTAGTTTGAGCATATTTTCTCTCTTTCTCCAAATGCCTATTTAAACCTTGCCTATATAATCCACATACAAACCAGGTGCACTTTTCATCCATACATGTATATGATACTGATTTTCTATCTCCTCTTGCTAGTTTAATAGATTTCATGTTGAATGCAATATCTCTTAATAAGTCAGTTTGATCAGTGCTACTTGACAAATGAATGCAAAATTCAAAACTTTCTTGTCCAAATTTACTTTCTACAGCTATGAGCTTTGCTTTTCCAATAGTCTTCTGCACACATTTTTACAAGGCAATAAAGGAGATTAATTTAGTAAATTAGTAAGCAATTGAAAATTCTATCATTTTATTGTTAGGAACTGTAACAATTGGTTTCAGAGGGTATCAGCCAATAACTTGGTTGGTACCAAGTATCTCGAGTACATTTATTGCCAAATTTGTTTTGCATTGCAAAGGTTACTCTTTGCAACACTTGTGATAACTAGATAATACTACTATATTCTATTTTGTTTGTGCTCTTTTATGTCTTTGTTTATTGTTCTCACATGGTTGTTACATTTATCAAATGATGTTTAATGAAGATGAATATTTCAAGATCCTTGCTTCTTCTTTCAAAGTAAAATGAGCTCTAATCATGAATAATTGTAATACAGCCAACAAAAAAATATAATATTTTTTCATTGGAGCAATAAAACTGTCCAATATTTAACTAAATTTATATTAAATTAGTCTAAATATGTGCAATGCAACCTAAAAAACTATCAGGATACCAAAAAATTTGCTGTAGGTTATACTTTCATAATATATATATATCCCGAAAAACTGATTTTAACCATTTATGCCTTCATGCTTTGTAACACCAGGAGAAAATAATCACATTACTGGTAATACTGGTTGGTTGAAAGCTTTTATGTTCATTACTTGGACTGAAAATATTTCACAATAGAAAATAAGTTTTGTAATGCAGGATATAGTAGTTCAAAAGCAAAAGTGATAAGTAAAAGTAATTTCAGCGTGCAGAAGTATTATACAAAAAAAGTTAACTCTGTTTCATGATGAAAATAAGTCCACAAGTCACACAAACTAAATAACTTTTTCGCTTCGAAAAAATAAATTAATTCGGTTTCTGCACATAGTTTTAGTAGTTGCCGAATAGCAAGCAAATAACTAGAATGGCAAATCTATATTTATGACCTTATGCAAATGTAAGGATTAGTTATCTAGTAATAATTAATAATTAACAATTAAATTAAATTAATTTTAGAACGTTCATTTCTTACAATCAACTGTATTTTTGAGTCAAACACTAAATAGAGTTTATCCCAAGTTCGCAAGGTTTTGAAATTCGATGAACTTTGTGAAAGAGTGCGTTGTTCACCTCAGAGAATTGCTTAATTTTTTTTAATTTTTAATTTAATAGAACGCTAATTCGATTGCCAGCTTGATCGAGTACTTGAATTTTGTTGTAGTGACTTCGTTCATTTTCTATCTAGGAGCTTTTCCTAACTTCCAAGATAATATCCTTTTTCAAACCTCCCCCCCTCAATTTCTGAAAAATTGAACATAAAGCTACTATTTTTTTAAACAAATAGTACTCAACTGCCCTATTTTTGGCATTAATCTATCTTAAAATCTGTCAGATTTTGTGTGAAGACACGTTTTCTCTTGACTATACAGATTTAACAGCATACAAAGTTTTTGTAAGTGAAAGCATATTTTCTAATGGCGCTTTCGATGGAACATGATAAATCTATAGCAGAAATTGGGAAATTTCCATTAACCATTGATTCTCTCCATAATGAAGCGATGGCATTGGAATCTAAAGACATACGAAAAGCGATATTATATCACTCGAAAGCGGCCGAGTTAGGGAATCCTACTTCTCAACATTTTTATGCCGATGCCTTAGCAACCGGAGTAATGGGAGTGCCACCAGATGAAGCCAAAGCAATTTTGATGGATGTGTTTGCCGCGCATAATGGAGACCCGGGAGCTGCATCTGCATTAGGTTACCGCTATTTCTATGGCCTAGGCGTTCCTCAAGATTGCTCAAAGGCGTTGAAGTTTTACAGCTTGGCCGCAGAACATGCAGTTGAGCGGAGTAAAGCGAAAAAGGCATGGCCATCAAAGGAACGCTTGCGGTTGAGCACCATTGCCCTTCAGGGGAAAAAAAGCCAAAATGAGCTTGATTCTGAAATTGTACAGCATTATGAGCATCTTGCCGAGACAGGTTGTTTTTATCATCATGCTTCTATGATCTTCTTTCTCTAAATTATTTATTAACAAGCAGCCCTTATCGTCAATAATTTTCATGATTATAGAACAATTGATTTGTCAAATCTGCTCATAGCTTTCACTGAGGTAGGCTGTTTTCATTGTTCATGAAAAAATTACACTGTTTCGTTAGGTTCGATGGGCTTCATTCCAAAATCATAATTGTTAATAATGAATAATTCAGTTATTCCGTGGTTGATGTATATACGATTAAGCAATTTTCAATAAGTTCTAAATTTTATGGTGGAACTAATATATGATTTTCCATGTTGGACATTATGTTTACAATTGCAATAAACATAATAAATGTAAATATTGAATAGATAATTGCCTGAACTGCAAAGATCTTCAGTTTTAACCAAGTTGTGACGCCAACATATCAAAAGTAACCATTAATTGGCTAGGTATAAAGCCAATATGAAATAGAGGAGAGATCCTTTAGTCCAATAATACTTTGTTCGCAACATTTTTTTAAAAGAAAAATCCGAATCTTTTCAAAAATATCAATTTGAAAAAAAACATATATTATTTACAACCATGCACACCTATATAGACATGTTGCAATATGCATGCATAAATATTGACAGAAATGATCATAGAAATGACCTTTTAGGAAATTCTGATGCACTTCGCATACTTGGAACATTCTCTCAATACGGCCTTCGCGGTATGCAGCAAGATTTAAGACTTGCCAGAAAATTTATGAGCCGAGCTGCTCATTCGGGCGATGAATTGGCAATTGCCCCATTAGGAAAAATGTATCTATACGGTATTGGCGGCGATGTTGACGAAGAATTAGCGCTGGAATTTTTCAAGTAGGTCAAATTTTAAAATAGTTATGCTATATTCGGCTTATTTGAGTTCGGCCAGTCAAAATATAGTTATTTCCATGAAATATCACAGTGGGACTCAGTAATTGCTAAAATAAATCAGCAAAATTGTTCATTTCTATTCATTTTATGCCTTGTCCAGCCAATCTTGAGAGAGTCAGTTAAAATATCCTTGTTTCCATTTAAAAGTATTATTTGTAAACATGAAGTGTCTTTGAATAGACAGACAAATGAATTTAAGGTCGAATTTGTCCCAATAGAAAAACCTGGATAGCTTTCAAAAATCAATTGAGAGTATGCTTTTGAACTTATATTACAAATAATCTTGCAATAGGATATGATTTTTTGCCAGTTAATTTTTATTCATTGTTATCATTACCTAAATAATCGTTAATTTTTAAATTTTTCCAAATTGTCGCTATTTGCATAAAAAAGAAATTGACTCTCTTACTATTTTCTTAAACTTGACAATTGTTGAAACTGTTCATTTTATTTAATAGATCCATCTTGGCATTATTTTTTTGGAAGGGAATAATTTTAAAAGGTTATGAAAATCTTATGTTTTGGCATGAACTTTTTTTTATTATTTAGACAATCTGATGAAAAGCCTGATGGCTTAGCTGGTTTGTGTCACATGCATTTGCACGGTTTGGCAGGCCTTTCGAAGAACAGAAATAAGGCAAAAATGCTATGTGGACTAGCAGTGGAAATCAGTCAAGTTACAGATCAGGTAGGTGATCTACGCCAAATTGAATCGAGAAGCCATTTGTATCCATTTTACGCTTTCAAATGTGTAAAATACCTCGCTACTTTGGCAATATTATTTTTCAACATAAATTAAGATTACTAATTTACTGTGGCCTTCATACACGGACTTTAGAGGTGAGATTACTACGGTAAAGGTTTATTTACCATTTTAGGGTGATATATCAGATATATTTGCTTCTGTCCTTCTTAGCTCTTATTAATTTAGTAGGATAGCATAGGGTTCCACAAAAAGTGCAGGATATATCATCACCCCCCAAAGTGCAGGATATATCATTACCCCCCAAAGTGTAGGATATAAACAGTTACTCTCTGTTACCAATTGAATATCTAAGTGAAGTTGTATCAAAACCATCACATGAAGAATAATTGCTGTCGATGAAATTTAGGGACCGTTTAAATCTCACATCAAACAGGTGTGAAGGGCCTAGTTTTCTTTGGTACTTTTTTATCAAGTTTTGATGTAATTATCGCATCTCTACTGGCTGCACTGGACATTTATATTTTAAATTATCTTCAATGAGCAAACACTGAAGATTCTCAATATATATATATATTTCATTTTTGGCAAGAATATAAATAAATTTCAGAATTCATGTAACTTTTTACCCTTCCCGAAATAATTCTGAAAGCTGACTTTTCAATGATAATTAACCCATTATATGCCAAAAACAATCAGCAACATACTTCTTTTTCTATTCATATAATTAGTGACTTTTTTAGCATTCTGAAGTGTAGCATAGTTTCCAATAAATGTCGACGCAAATAAAACAGTTTGCTAAGTTTTTTATACATTTAATGTATCACTTATTATTGTTTAGAGCCAATATTGCACATCGTTCAATTTTTCATTGAAAATGCACTGTTTCATTATAAGCAAATAGCCTTCAAATGAAATTGTTAGAAATGACAGAAACATTCACAATAATATGGATGAGTGTTTAGCTTAGAATGTTGTAATAAATGCTTTAATGCGAGAATTACTTCCATATAATGTGCTATCTTTTAATTTCTTGACTTTGAAATCCATTTACTCTTTATATTTAGGCGCATGCTGATGCACTACACACTCTTGGGGATATTTTATCAGGGGCAGACATAATGCCTCCTGAACTATTCTCTGGCATGGAAGAAAATACTATTGGCTGGCAGCTATGGCGAGAAGCTAAAAGTAGACATAATGTTGATGGCAACGATCTTACTCAAGGTTAAATTTTTCAAGTTGTCTCTTTTGACTCCTAAATTTGGTCCAATGCAAATGTCAAGCTAAATTTTGCATATATTTATTTGAAAAGAATTGTTTTTCGTGTCTATTTCCATATCTATGACCTTTCGTTTTAGATAGAATTCTGGTAGCAGTTTAGACATTTTAAGTATTTTGCTGTTGTATATCTGTATGTCTGATATCATGCAGGAAGATCTTTGGTAACTCTAAAAGTTTCAGAGATAAATATTAATAGTTCCAACTTGGCATAATAGTTAATATCCATTTCTAATAGATTTTAAATGAAATAGTAGGGTTTGGAATGACGTTGATATAAATTTTTTCATTTGGACCATTCACTTTTTTTATTTTTATCGTAAATTGTAATTGGGCTGGTTGCAGTAACTTCTGATTCAATGGAGCTGAATATTGATTTCCACCTTCTTTTATTTCCAGAAGAAGTTACTCCAACTGTTCTTCTGGTTAATCTGAAAAATGAGCACATCTGCCTTCATTACAGAATTCATTCAAAATGAAAGGGCGCGCATGAATTGTGCATGTTTATTACAAAAGAATTGTATTTTGTGCCTTTTTCTTGCATTGTAAGCTTTCATTTGTAAAAATTAAATATACTTTCAAAGCATCTGCATATAAGATTTTATGCTGCCTATTCCAAAAAAAATGTACATGCATAGAGAAGTGTATTTGTGGAAAGAATTTATATATATATGATACATGCTAAAATTTACACATAGATAGGAAATCATATAACAAAATAATCTCAGTTGAGAATAAACTTCAACTATTTCAGAACAATATTCATAAATCATCCTATTTTGAACTTCTTATAAATGTAGCAGAATGATAGGTTTTTTAAAAAATTATTTTCCAAGAAAATACGGTAACTTTTAAAAGAAATATTTCAACAGAATTTGTTTTTATTTCTTCTTGCTGCTGATTGGCGCATCAATTGATCAAGTTCTTTTTTCATTGTGTTCGCAGCACTTAAGCATTATTTAATGGCTAGCAAATCGGGCGTCGTGGGTCATTTTGATGCACTGTTTAAGGCTGCGCGTATGTATCAATATGGAGAGGGAACGATAAAAGATTGCCCTACTGCAGTTACTACATTTTCAATGGTATGCATGTATGCGTGCGTATTTATTATAGCCATGATACTTCTGTCTATATGAGATAGCAGATAAATATATTGCAATGAAAATACATGCAATTTTATTAATTTTTGCTTATACGTACTTCTACAGGTGGCAGCGCAAGGAGAAACATCGAGGCTTGTTTTGAAAGCTCAGGAATTATATTTGAAGGGAGATTTAAATGGAGCGATGATTCATTATGCTAGGGCAGCTGAAACAGGTGACGAGGTACATATATACTTTTTCCTATAAATGTAACATAAGTTCAATACGGTGTCTACACACAGACATGATAGATGTATAAATGCAAGGTAAATTCAACAGTCAAATGTCTATTTCTACCAATTGAACAAAACTAAACTGGAAAAAAATCCTTGTATGACCTCAAATTTTGGATTCAATTGACCTCTAATTCATTCTCAAAGTTCCAATCTTCTAAATAGAGATATCTGACTACATCACAAATACCAATAATATGCTAAATACGGATGAATAAAAAAATCCCTCTATATTTTTGGCCCAATTAGAGAATGCGTCATCATTGAATGCAAACGATTTTATAGAATAACATTTTACTGTTATTGCTGAGGCCAAAGAGAATGCTTCATGTAATAATGACATGCCATCAACCTAAATGATATTGAGTGTAATTATGAATGGAATATATCTATATGTTTTTGTAATAAATTATTCAGCTGGTCAATTTACACGAACGATATGAACTATAATTGAACTGAATATGTCAAACTAATTGGCATGACTATATTGGCACATTTTTGAATTATTCATATTAATAGTATTATCTTTTTGAGCCGAACAGTCCTTTTTAATTGGCCAAATCCTCAATTAATAAATTCTAGTGAATAGTTTCATCTTATCATTTTTTCAAAGCTATCTCAAAGTAATGCGGCTTGGTTACTTGAGCACGGAGTTTGCAATGATTTACCACAGAAAGAGTGTGAAAATGCTGCTCTGAGATTTTACGAACGTGCTTCAAGGCATGATAATGGATATTCGCATCTCAAGGTATTTGACTGTATACATAGTTAAAAACACATCTAGCTATGCATGTATGCTTCAGTTTGAAAGCTTGCTAATGTATTTTATGTTGCTATTTTAATCTAATTTTCTTACGTTTCAAATCTTTTACTATTCAACTTGATATTAAAATTTTTGTGTACATGATAAACCTCGTGCCTTACAGGGTATGCATAGATCGATTGCATGCACTGTAAATCAAGCAAAATCGATTAAGAATGATGAAAAGATTTTGCACCTTGAATATTATCATGTCCATCAATGATGCTTTTCATAATTTTAGATTTAATCAAAGGTTCAATTTGGTGCATAAAAAGTGTATTTATCGTGGTATTCGTTTTTGCAGATTGGAGATTATTTATATTATGGTAAAGGTAAATATTTGCCTGATCTTGCGGGGGCAGTTCGAGCATATAGACGTGCTGCAGACCGTAGAGTCCCCCAAGCACTATTCAATTTGGGTTGGATGCATGCTGTCGGGCTGGGGGTGAAGCAAGATTTTATGCTGGCCAAAAGGCATTATACCCAAGCTGTTGAAATTAATGATGAGGTAAGTTCTATATGCATCTGCGAGCACTTGCGAGTATGTCAATGAAAAGAGTCCTAGCATTTTGTGAGGCAAGTTTGAATATTATGATAATAGCACATAGTCAAAAAATTATTTAGACCTGTTAAGTATTGTAGGTAGAGCACCACTGAGAGTGCATATCACTCTCCCTTAAGGACTAGTATATTTGTATGGATGTCTGTGTGTGCTTTTTTATTGTGTATCTTTGTATACCTCTGCGTATACATGCATTTTTCAATACTATAATCATATTCCCGCCTAAAGTCGATTTTTGTCACCAGGGGTAATGACTAGAGAATGTGACTTATAGATTACACTGACTCTGGCTGAATCTGTTATAGGAAATATATATTCGTACATACGAGGCACACTCTGTAGAACTATTTTTCTTTAAATGTCGAGGTCTGGTGATAAAGCCTGTTAAACAAAGTATCTCGAAGCTTTTGAAGTCTGTAGATATACGCGTAGATATTCATGACCAGATTGTTTCTAGCATCCTTCCTGAGCGCGGATATAGACAAAGATCAATTATGTTTTAAGCTTTTTCCACAATCGATAGAGTATTATACCGCTTTTCATCTCCTACTAATTCAGGCTACCCTTTTAAGGCAATGTATTTAAATGTACATTTTTAATTATATTAATGTTTTAAGTTAAAATATTTTGGTATGTTGGTCCTCGTACGCATTTTTTATTGGTGCAGTGAAACCTGTTAAGATAAATACTTCGTGATGGATGAAAAATTGTTCGATTAAAGTAGGTGTTCATGTTAAATAAGGTGTGCAGGTTTAAGAGGTTCATCAGAACTAAATAGTGTACGTTCTAAGAATCGTTCAAATCACAGGGGTTAGTTAAAAAGGTCTCCAACTTTGCAGGTTTTATTTAAATGTATTTTTTTGTTTTTAGGCTAAATATCCAGTCCAACTCGGCCTCCTCGAGATGTATGCGCGAATATATATTCAGCGATGGTATTCAGCTTTGGCCTCATTAAGGTTAAACATGCTGCAATATGACCACCAAATATGGGGTTTGACGTTGGCATTTACTCTTGTACTCATATTATTGGTACACTTCGTCGTCATGCGAAGACGAAACTAACTTAATTTCTTGAATGAGCAATGTACAGATATAAATTCGCTACATTTTAATTTTTGCTTCTATAGACAAATTTTTTCTTGGAAAGGCTGTGCACTATATTTATCATTAAAAATTATGCGAAAATTTTTGGAATACGACACCTTTCGTTCAAATTATTATTGTCATCAATATTAGTTTGATGCTTTTTTTAATCGTTGTTGCTATCACTAGAAGTCCCATGCCATCATAGCTGTTAAATATAATGCAAACAAGGGAAAGCTCAAAAATCAATCCTAACAAAGGCTTAAAGCTCTTTACATTAGTTGAAAGAAAATGATCTTTCCGGAATAATATCATATAGTGTGACCTGAGTGATAAAATATGTCCGAAAAGAATGATTTAATTTGAAGTATGTGAATTTTGGCATGAAGAGCCAAATTTTAAAAATATTTTTAGAACAGAATGTCGTACAGAGAACAAAAATTGCTTTCTAAATAACTGATTGTATCCGTTTAACTCATACAATTTCTGCAGGGCTATTTTACACCAGGGTAAAAAAAACGAATAATTTCTGAAGCAGTATCTCTCTCTCTGCAATGGTATTACCAATTATCTTGATATTTTTTTTAAAGACACACTGCCAAAGGGTGATAACTTTGATGGTACTGTAGTAAACGTTAAACATTACTTGGTCGCTATTTTAAGGATTTCACTATTTTTGGATGGGTATGTCATATTTACTATACCTGAAATATTTAATTTAATTGCTTTTACAATTACTGCACCATTGCAGGACCATTTGCTGGACAAAAACTATAAAAGTAAGTTGCAAAAAAATGATACTTGCAGTAAAACTTATTGTCAGTAATGTTTTTGTTTAATGTGTAACATGGTTTTAATTGAACTCAAGTCAATGTAATAGTCAAGGAGATAGTGCTCAGCAGAGAGTGAACAAATAACTAAGTTGCCAGTTATATTTTACAGAAAAATGTTCTTTTTTCAGCCCATTAGTTGATTTCTAATGCAGCTTTACTCTGGCAATGACTTTTTAGTAATGAAATGAATGAATGCAAATTATTTTATGAATTATTAACTCTTAATGCAGTAGCTCTTACCCTCAATGAGCCTGTGTATACCAGTCAAATATATTCTTATTCATCAAAAATCTGAGTACCACTGTAGTGTTGATGTTGACATTTGTAACTTTCCTTGATGGCTAGGCATCAAGTGCAAGACAATCAATATTTAAGCTTGCTATTAGTGCTATCCTCTCACAGTATTCTCAATAGTATAAACTAAACAAGGGAGTAGTAAAACATTCCTGCAGTATGTAAGACCACTTATAATTATTTCTGGTCCATGAAGTAGGCCAATATCATTGCATCTATGTGACCATCGACCTTCATCATTTGCATCTATGTGACCACTGATCTTCATCATTTGCATCTATGTGAC
>JAULBW010046559.1:24130-59969 GCA_032358265.1 Vaucheria bursata
GCATCTATGTGACCACTGATCTTCATCATTTGCATCTATGTGACCATCGACCTTCATCATTTGCATCTATGTGACCACTGATCTTCATCATTTGCATCAAATTGTGCATGCAGTGTTTTGATGAGACTAATGTTTTTGTATTTAGAGACTGGTGAGTTATGAGTTAGATAGTTTGTTAAACAATTGAACAGTGGATATGGTGATCAATCGGTTTGCCAGAGATGCTTAGTTAGTCTACTACAGCCTAAACATTGCCCACCTCTATTATTACTCTTTAGGACTTGGATGAAAACTAGTTGGAAATGTTCAAACACGGTTTCTTTTCCGTATCTGCAGAAAAAACAAAAACGAATTCACTTCACTAAGTGCCTACAAATATATGAGTTGTACGAGCCGTTAAAATTTCCTAATGTAACTTGTAACGGCGTTTATCTTAAACTATAATTTCCGATGTAATTTGGTTCGATTTCTTAAAGTGATCAGTACAATCACATGGTCTTTAATCCAGAATATTCAATCATTTCTAGGACTCGCTCAAAAATCTTGGACCTTCAATATATTATTTATAGTTGGACAGTTTGCTCGTTCAAGTTTTCGGATATGAACGCGTAGGTTCAAAGTCGCACTTTTCATGATATATCCAGATGGTGGATTGAGAAATAACCTGAAGTCTTCTTCATTAAAATCTGGAGTGCATAGTAAAAACAAGGTTATAAGTGTCCATGAATCGGAACTCACTGTCTTTTCGTTTTCAGCAATGAAATCACTAAATCAGAAATCTGAAAGATGTAGAAAAACGAATGGTCGTTTAAATCTAGCGTTTGAAATAGATGCAGATCTAAAACGACGGATGCTGCTCAAGAGATCATTGAAAGAAAGACTTGCCATTTATGACGATGAAAAAGTAAATGGACTTTCGTATCATAAAAACGCCCTGGGACTGAACGAATCACTCAGAGACGATTGGAAGTGTCAGTCCACTAACGATGGCCTCGATACATCAGCGCCTGATTGTTTTTCAGAAAAATTCTCAACATTGCTTGCGAGATGCGATATTATGCATACTCTATCGACGACGAATAATGATTATTATAGGTTTGCAATTTTATTTTTCTATTCATTTATTTTGTAATGTACTGGCTTAAAAAACAATTCAAAAATACTGCCATGTGCAGTAAGATAGACCCCGGTTTAAAAATAATCAGAAAACCTTTTCCAATTTATGCAAATATTTAAGAAAAAGTATGTTGTACGCAATGTACAGATATTAGATACTATTATTAAAGACTGGGTTATTGTTGACTGAATCGCATTTTTCCATCAGCAGTCGCTACTTATTGCAAACATGAATGAATAAAACAGCGTACTATTTTCTCTATGATAATTAATGAATTTTAAACATTAATTTCATGCACTCAATTTTTCTATTACGTCACTCATTTCTTTTGTTTACAAGTTGATAATTACTTCTTTCATATGATATATAAAATAAATATATATAGCTTCAAAAATTTAAATATTGAGTGTGTTTTTACAAAAATATTCAATTTGCATTAATATTTGTATTTTTAGTTCTGGTGAGGACAGCCCAGAACTGTCAGCCCCAATATCAAGAGTAACAAAACTTAATCCACATCCAAAAAATTCAAAGTCAAATCAGAGATTATCGGGAAAACAAATGCGTCCCCCAAAAGAGGAAGATGTGCTTAACTCCAAGAAGCTGCTGGAACCATGCATCCCCAAGCATACACTAAAAAAAAGTCACGCGGTGAACCTTACATGTCCATTTAACCCTGATACACTTAGAAGCGTTCGCCGCCATATTGCATGTCAGGCCAGCCTAGCCAATAGCATCCGATCTCTACAAAGGTAAAATTCAATATTTTTATATATATTTGCCACAAGCACATCTACACTTTACTTTTGCCATAGGGAAAGTTTGTTGGTACATTCGTTTTTTTATTGTTTACTTGATTCAATAACCATGCTGGTTCATATAAACATTCATAAAAAGTTATTTAAATTTACTGTATAATCTAAGAATATATATTGTTATGCTACAAGTATACTGCACATATACAATAATCAGTATAGAAGTCATATTTTTTATGCAGTTTTGTTGCTTATGGTCTGCAGCTGCAGGTAATTCAAAATAGCCTGAGAAAATGAATTGAAGTAAATTGATATCTACTTATTGAACAGACCTAGAGTAACTTATTTCCTAAAAATGTTTTAGTCTTTTCACAACTACATTGTTCCATAATATTATGCTTGAAAATCAAGCATTTTTCCTCAAAAAACTTAGATGTGCTATGTTTAAAGAACTAAAAGCGGTTCATATTAAAAAATTTAAGGGTCATTTTTTGTTGAAGGAGAGCTCAATATTTAGTTACCTAAATTTACTTCTACTCTATTTTTGTACTAGGAAAGAACGAGATATGCGTGAATTTAAGGCTCGTCCTCTACCAGTAACCCACAATCGATCCTGCCAGTTTAAAAAAAGTTTCAGTACAGTCTCAAGAGATCTATCGACAGAAGCTCTTGAAGCTCTTATGAAAGACCCAGAAGGAGCCCGAATGCTTGCTTTGCTCCGTAAAACCAACTCTGACATTGATTCGTCCTTTTTTTCGAGTGATGATGACTCCAGTATGTCCCACTTTGCAGAGCAAGCCTCGAATTTATCCAGGGAATTTAGTAAGGTCCCTACATCTAGAAAAGAGAGTTATGGGGTGTTATTAAGTGAAGTATCCGAGAGGATTCAAAGGGTATCTAAGGGGTCTAGCCGTGACATTATAGGGAGAAATGGAGGGTCTTCATCAGCTCCATCCGTGAGAGATCTAGGGAAAAGTATAGAGAGGGTTTCTAAAACGGTGAGTGCTGATACTCCGAAAGTGGTCAGTACATTAGGAGCACTTCTGCAGTCAGGGGCAAGCATGATGGAAAGGCAAAAAGCATGGGAGGAAATGAAGCGACAGCATTTAGCTGAAAAAGAAACTATTCGACGAGAAAAGGTCATAAACTTTATTTGGTATATGCATATAGAATCCTTAAAATTAATTCCAAGATAAACTTGAGCATTGGGTTTTGAATAAGCCACATTAAATTTTGCTCATCATATCAGTTTTTTTCTGCTTTTCCATCATTGCTTTGTGAAATAACAAATTTGATTTTATTAATGCCCAGTGATTTTGTTGGAATTTGCCTTGCTAAGAGCAAATTTGTACTAATGTCAATTTTTTATGATCTTAAATCATAGCATTATTTTTTGTGTAAAATATGCATTTGCCAAAAGTATTACTTTCAGTTCCTGAGTTGTATGAATTTTCTCATTGATCAACAAGAGCTGATGCATTTTCTTTCAGAACTCGAACAATGATTGCTCAATGTTATTACAAGCTTTTCAATGTCTATGTTAGTAACTAGAGAATCATATGACATTTTCTCAGTTTGCATGAATTTACTGACTTTTAAAACTTCTATGTAATGGTAAGCACTAATTTTATGCAGGAAGAGGCTATACTCAAGTTAGCATCGTTACCCCCAGTAGATTCATCAAAAAGTCTTAACAGCTGGTTTAAAGCAAAAGTAAGTTTTGACTTGATGAAAATGTATTATTATTTATTTCAAATCTACTTATGAAAAGTTGTGAGTTTTGGTTATGAAATTTTATGTACAGGTAAATGTAAATGGTGATGACGTAATGCTCATGAAATTGTACAAAATAAGAAGAAAAGGCATTAATTGACCAGTTGGTTAAAATCATTTGTTGAGTGCTGTAATCACTATTGCAATCATGATGCTTGAGCCTCATTATATGGAACGATATGATGCAATAATCTTATATGTGTTTCAGTAATATTATCATAATATTTCATTAACCGTTAAGAAATCCTACCTTACATGCAACTTGCATTAGCACAATATTCATTGTCGAATCCAATTGATTATCAATTTGGTCATGGATCAAATCAAAGCATCAAGTTTGAAGAGGATATCAAAAGTCTTATTTAACAATAGATAAGTCTATAGCTTTGTTACATAGCTAATTCTAATATTTTATTGGTTTGAGAAAAAAATGTTTTTATTGACTGATAGGAGGTTTAAAATAATATTAATTGTAAATGAGGTTGAGCGTTCCTTTCTTATGCTATTTTCAAATGTGGAGATTTTCATTATCCGTTAATTAGTTAGCATGCAATTTTCATTTTTGAAAATCTTACTTACAGTCAGCTTTTCTAATGTGTACAATATTATTGTCTTCAGCAATAGGTTTCTTGACACTGAATGGACTAATTTTGTAACTGAAATAGTTATGCTCAGGAAAGGGCAAAGTTGCGTAATATTTGATTATTCTAAACTCAATTGACAGTCTGATCTTTCCTTATGCATAATGCACGTCAACGTAATATTTTACTGCCGCCACAACTATTTACTGCTGATTCAGCACTGTTGTGCAGATGATGCATAAAGTATTTGCCAACGTAAACTTCTAGAATAAAAATTGGTGTAATCGCACTAACACTAATTCTAAAAGATGTTCGTAGCCAAATTTATGACTCCTGCATCTTGAGCAGGGTCATAAATCTCTTACAAACAAGTTAAAAAAACTCAACTAGCTGCTAAAAGACGTCACTAAAAAACTTAATCAAAGTTTAGTTTGAATTATTTGCAAGATTGCTGAATTTCAAGAAATCTCTTCTTTTTATGTATAATTTTATGAATTTTAAATTTGAGCAGTACTGATATGCATGTAAAGGCAACAGATATTCTGTGCATATCCTGCCGGACAAAATTGTATTGCGTTTTTATCGAGTTTTTGTGCTACAATGTTAAACTAGGCTCAAAATGAGGCCAACAAAAAAAAGGAAGAAGTAGAAAATGCACAGCGAATGATGCAACGGCAATTGAAAATATCAGCCAATGAAAAACGCCATGAAGCCATGTGTGCAAATGCAAAGAAACAAGAACTTGCCAATCAGACAATGAGAAATCAGAAAAAATTGTTATGTCACCGCAACGATACAATTAGTAAAGGTTCAAATATGCCAAACAAGAATCCTGAATCTGCTTCAGCTTTTGAATCAATTGAAGATATTGCTGAGGGACACAAGGTGAGACCAAAGATATGTATTATATGGTATGATCTTTCATGTACTGATACTTGTATATGTGCAAAGAGTAAATATCTGTTTGCATAATGCGTTCGTTTCCAAATTTTGTTCGTATTTTAGCTATTTTCTCATAAAAAATATCCATAAACCTTATTGGTTTTTGATACCCGAACCTCCACTCTAACTGAATAACACTTGAAATATTAGGGTACCCTCTAGAGAATTCACAAAACTAGTTGTAGCAACCAGGATAGTTTGAGAACCAGATAACGAATATTACTTAGGATTTAATATTGTACACAGTACTAGATAGTATAGGCACTTTGAGATGAATTGCTACATATACTTGTAAACTGAAGATATGTGATTTTTATATATTTGAATAAAGAAATTTGTTTTTCCAGGTGAATTATTGCCATGGATGCATGTTATTCTTTGATTGATTACTTGCTAAATGCAATACAATCCAAAAGTTAAATTTCAATGGATTCTTAAGTGTCATATGGGAAATTTTTGTATAGCTAATGACTCATAGGGAAATGCGTGCAGCAATATTTATAGAAGTCATTACTTTTTCACATAAATACTAAAGCAATGACAAAGAGGAGCATTGCAGGCTTAATTTTCAATAGTAAAATCAATCGTGATGAGTCTTTTGAATTGTTCACTTCATCAATGATTTCAAATCTTTGTTCTCACCTGATGGATAAAATTAATCAGTTATTGCCGTTATGAGTATTATCTTTTTTATTCGATCACTATAACTTGAAATGCCTGTTTTGACAGGAAGATACTGTTAAGCCACCTTGCCAAATTACAAATAATCAGTCAAGTACAGAATGTCAAATTATTAATAATGCTAATCAACAAGGAAATCAAGGTGTTATGCCTCAACAAGCGTTATCTGGCAACATTCAGCTTGCAGGGCTATCGCTTCTTGAGCAATATGAAGCTCGACAGAAGGCCAGTGAAATAGAAGCTTGGAATTCGTCATTCCAGGGATTGTGCCCTAGATTCGCCCATAAATTTAATACGTCCAGCAGTACAAGCACCATGTGCAAATCAAAAGAATTTGACAATGTTGGTGAGTTCATATTTTTCGTTTTTTGGTGGTATTTTTGTATTGGTAAAGTGATTATGCAAAGACATTTCTACATAATTAATATAGGCCATTTCCAATTAAAATGCATTGAATTATATATATGTATGCATATATATATATATATATATTTATGTATACATATGCGATTGAGGTTAGATATAATCATTGTTATAGTTGAATGAAAGTTCTTCCAAATTTTATGAATAACAAAATTATATCTTTTTTATAAATTTATTGTTCCTGTTTTTAGATAATTTGTGCATTGACAGCAGCAATTTGAATAATAAAGATACTGTACAATGGGAGATTTTAGATAGAGAAGGGCAACTCTACCGCAGGTATTTAAAATCAAATTTTAAAGTAATTGTAAACACATATCATTGTATATTAACTAATCAATAATATGATACCGTCTTTCAGAAACTTTGAAATTTTTTGTGGCTGCTAAAGCAATAACTTTGAACTTAAGACATCTATCAGTATGCCCTTCCACAGTGCAAGAGCTCAAGTTTTAATGAAAAAATTTGTAAAAAATGGCAAGGAAAAAATTCTTTTTAAAAGTGTCCTGTTTGCGATGGTAAGGATAAATATATTTTCAGTTCAAAAAGCTGGCATTATTCTAGTTGCTGATGAATATTGACTCCTTCTTTCAGTTGTTTCATTGCCTACAGCAATGCAAATGAAATTACTCGCGTGTTACCATCAATTTAGTGCGTGGTGACAGTATTTCTTTCATATCTATGTAGGTGGGAAAATGGAAAAGTAGAACAATTTTTTGATAGGGCTACCTCTACATCATCGAAAGGTCGATTTCACGTCCACGATGCTCGAAACTTTGATGCTGTCACAATGAAATGCATTCCTGGTCCCGATTCGGGTATTACCTTGCTGAAAGGGCAAGAAATTTCGGGGTTACAAAGAGAAATGATAATTACAATAATGTTTGACCGCTTGATGTTTAACGATGCAGAGGCTATTGCCTGGTGGAATAAAAATAAAGAAAGTATTATTAGATGTTAACCGTAGTGCATGCAATTTAATATGGAATTTTTTTAGCTGGGATGGTTATTTGGCTGAAGTGTTTGGACAGTTGTATCTATATGTGTCATTTTTAAACAAGCCTTTGTAATGAACATTGCAAGTAACAAAAAATATGAAAGTTTGTATTTTGAAATTATGAACCATTTTACTTTAGTTTTCTCTAAATAAGGAAACCAAACAAGTTAAAAAAAATTAGCAAAAGTTGCATTGCTCATAATTCAAAATATTTTGTAGCCATGGAAGCATAATACCAATTAATTGAAAAATTTCTATATAATCAAGCCACTTTAATGACAATCAGCATATGAAATATAAGCGTGAAAATCTATGGCTCAAAATTTTTTTCATCATAGTATTCAGTAGTGTTGTCTTTGGGTGCTTTTGAATCACTAACAGAATTGCTCATTGCACGTATTGATCAAACTAAAAGATTTATTATTTTTCATATTATTTGAAACTTTCTCAAAATTTTCGAAGAGCAGTCACCTCTAATATTAGAATTTGCAATTTCCAACTTGATACTGAAATCCAGCCCTGCTACACCACCAGATTGTAGTATATTTTGGTTAGCCAAATACTTAAGGAATATTTAAAGAATCTTGCTGGATTATGACTTTGTTTACATGGACCTCAACAAAAAAGTCTACTTTAAAGATGCACTTTTTGTAAGAAACAAACAGGAAACGAAAACAACAAAAGAGAAAACGCTGAATATATAAGTATGTTAGCTCTTTAGGACATTGCAAAGAGTGATCTTTGCATTATCGAAATATCAGTTTACTCGTTTTATATGAGTAATTCTAACTTACTCCGTATTGGCCAGTGTACTAAAATTCCTAAAACTTCTCAACTAGAATTTGTCTTAAAATTTTTTTACTTGCTATACATTGTACTAGCTATGTTTAAAATTCATTTTGAAGGTCAATTTTTTCTGCGCTACAGAAAGCTCTAAAGTCTGGTACTATAAAAATGCAAAACAATGTATACATTTTCTGAGTTTAAAGAATATTCAGTACAGCTCGATATTTTTTTAGCAGGTCATGACTGATGCAATCATTTAGTCAAAGCAAATTTAGCCCTGTTACAATTTGGAGTAGACGCAACTCATATGCTGTTGGACTTCTTGTTGGGCATAGAGATGTAGCATGCAACAAATGACTACGACAAAAAATAGGACAAAACCAGACAATATATATATTTGTGAATTTTGATATGTTAATGAGTACAAGGCAAGAACTCAGGAACTTTAACCTGTATGATTGGAAGTCTTACTTTCGATCATTAAAATTCTAACGCAATATTTGATTTAAATATAAAATATAGACTCAAATAGATTACATAGTCTAGGAAATTCTGATTCTAGCACAGGCAAAAGTATATAAATAGCGATCACAATATATTGCCAAGAAAAATTTGTGTAAATTTTTATTGTAACATATATGTACATATTGACTCTAGAATTTCAGATATAAGACCAATGTCAAAGGTCAGATCTTTCAAGTTTGCTACCATCAGAAACAGGGTACTACCAACTATTTAATGCCATCATATACAGAACAGGTGGAATACCATAGTTTACAATTGATGTTATAATATTGTCCAGGCTATTGTGATTCCATCTTAAAAAAGAAAATATTATTATGGCTTTTGCCCAATAAGCAATGAAAAACACTTTAAGGCTATCATAACTTAGAGTTGCTAGTCAATGTTTCAGTAGGAATTGCCAGATTGCAGGGAAAGTTAGAAAATCAACCAATAAAATTTCAATACGCTTCTGTACCATCTTACTTTGAATTGAACGTCCCTAAGCAATATCAAACTCATTTTGACAATTTCGAGCTAAAATTTCAAGTTATTGAACAGTTTCAAAAAAGTACCAATGATTATGACGATCTAAATGAGCCGAAAATTCATTTTTTACTCGAGTTACCAAGAATCATTGATTTCTGCACTAAATTCATTAACTGAATTTGATAACAGTTTAGATAGGCATCGGAGTTCCAGAAAAACTTAAAATATGGTCGATACTAGCATTGATGTATTTGTCGTTGAACTAGAGAAGTACCTTGTTCTTACATGCGATTTCACGTCTGATTCCCCAATATTTGTGGTCAGTTCAACTGGCAGCAACTCTTGGGATCATAAGTGCTCAGCAGCATCTTGGTACACGGATAGTTCAAGCGTCATCAAACCACAATGTTTTGCTAATTTAGATACTGCTAGACATTTTGGTGAAGTAAAAAAAGCGCTACGATCAGCTGCAATGTATCGTGATTCGTTAGGCGCAAAACAACCTTACAGAATTCAATTATTAACCGAAAGCAACACAATAGAAACCGAAGAATGTGGCCCCTTGACGTTAAATATTAAGAAAAAACAGGTAGCATTCAATCTTTGCAAGCGTAAACATTTCCTTGCAAATTGTACGTATACTGTTTTCATATAGGGAAATATAACTCTGCCTATAGCAACAATTCAGTTACCTCCATGCGTTCCTATGATGGCGCTTAAATTTGAAAGTATAATATCGACTAAGCTGTATGCAGCAAATCTTGAGTTGATGAGACAGAGGGACGATACTTTGAAGAATTATCAAAGGTAAACCCGGTAGATTGTAAACTAAATTGATGTTGATAAATTTTTTCATTTATGCTCTAAGCATTACTTGCTACCAAGTTATTACTTGGTTGAAAGCATTGAGATTTTACAGAATTTTTCGTTCAGGATTGAACCCTTGGTTCTGGAAGCAAGTAAACTGCATGAGAAAATCTGCAACGATTTGATGTTAAATTTCGCCAAGGTTTTAAACAATAAAAAACGTAAAATACGAGAATTGACTGCAACCAATGAGGAGCTAGAATGTAAAATCAAGGATTTAAATCAAACGCAAGAGTGTGGTCAGTACGAAAATGCCGGAAAAGAAGATGAAGGCAAAAAAAGTATAATTATGTCAAGTGCAAAAAGATCCACTTCTAAACCAAAACGATCATTGAAATCTGAGGTTGGCATGAGTAGAGGAAAAAGAATTCCATCTGAAAATTTAAATCTGCACTTTTTGAGTGCAATGGAAGGAACGAATGAAATTACGGATAAAGACCTTACAGCTTCTTTAGATTTGCCATTGTCTCAGCAGGTACCTGTGAAATTATGTTAAAATGAAATTTTAGCTAAGCTATTTTTTCTACGGAAGTAATTTTTCAAAGTTTAAAGTGCATTTTGCGTATGTTATTTGTGAGCTTTTATTTTATGTTTTTCTTTAGATAAAGTTGTGCAATATTTTCTTTACTTCTATTTCCTTTGGATTGTGACTGTAGTTATTCTACTATAAGAAGAAAAATGACAACAGATGGACCTAGGTCCTGAACTTTTTTACCATTTACTGTACAGTATCAGTTTGTAGGCATGGAAAGTGCTAGAGTCTTATGAGTATTATTTTGTATCCCAGGAAAATTCCAAAAACGAACGAATTGGCACTAAGCGCGATCGTGCCGAACCGGGACTACAGGATATTTATCCTAAGCCCTCATATAGATATAAGCTAGCCAATACTGGATGGACGAGTAAAAATACTGATATAGACAAAACTTCATTAGCAGGCCAAGATAGTCAGTTAAAGGTCAGTGAACTTTTTTTTCATTGTTTTCGATGGTCAATGTTAAGCTGGTTTATAAATGTGTGACGTACATGGACTTTTTCAATTTTATGTTATTAGTCTAAATCAAAGTATTCGGTAAGATTTTTCAAGTCTACTTTTCAGTATATTTGTACATCTTTGGTTTGTTTCACAAATTATTATTCAGAAAATTATAGCACATTAAATCAGTTTTAAACGGCTAAAGATGTGCTAAGTGCATTACTAATTAATCCAAGTCGACTTGGTCCCCTATAGTACTGTAACAATGTACAAAATTTTCAATGCATGTGCTGAATAAGCAGTCTACAATACTTTATATGTACACAACAGGCTTATGTACGCAGCATGAAAAGTGCATGTTTGGTTGAATCGATAGCAATTTTTTTGGCTTCTTCGAATTCATTTTTTTTGTCATATGAATGTAATTCACAATAAATCCCATACGAGGTATTTTACAACAGTACCCGGAAGAAAATTCATATTTTAAGATTTGATTGGTTAAACGCTATGTGGCCACAGCGGCACTGGACATCGAAGCACCGCTAGATGTTTATTGGTAGAATTCCATGTGCTTTAATTTTAATTCGACCTTGTTTTGAAATAAACACAAATTTTTATTGAAATTAATGTATTCATTTTTTAGTTCGGTTTTGCGCCACCCTCAGAAAATTGAAATAGCACTGCAATTTGCATTACTATTGAGTAACCAGAATAATTCACTGTAATCTCTGTTATTTTAAGTGCTTTTAACCTCAAATACTATTTGATTTTCGGGCTTTATGTATGATCTTATTTTATAATGTATTCAATTAATTTTAGAATTCCGAGCCGCCTAGCACGGAAATTTCTGGGGAGGCAAATGCCATTCGAACATCGAATAACGTTGAAATTGCCCCTGATTCTAATGTCATAAATCCTGAAATCTGCAGACCGAAAATCATGTTTAGAAAAAATGCTATATTTGCCGATAGCCCGTAATAATGTATATTGGTAAAAAGAGTACCTTGAAAATTTTAAAATCTCCTCTGAATCTTTCATAAGTAATTGCTTTACAGCGTAAATATTATTTGTTTTAAAATAGTGTGGAAGAGGTTTTTAAATTACTATTGTTTGAAATGATAGAAAAATCTATCATAAAAATTAGTAGTATTAACAGAGTCGTTTCTTAAAACATGAAAAATACACTATTCTAATGTATCTTGCTGAAGGTTGAGGCTGTCTGTATTTGGCTTTAGGTGAAATTTAGTAATGCTCGAACCAATATTCAGCTCTCGACTTGAGCCATGATTTTATCGATAAGTATACATATTTACTTGAGAAATAGGCTACCCATAAAATATATTTTATACTAAAAAAATAGTATGCTTGGGTTATTTTTCGCGTAAGCCCCGTTAATACAGAATTTACACTATTTTTTAAAATTAATTTTTTTCTACAGTTTCAACTGTCAATCGCGCTTCCAAAGAATTCACGCTATTGTTGCTTCATACTAGATTAGTGTAGACAAAATATCAAATATTTGTTTGGAGTGAAGTAATATTGAAATAGAAAATAAGAAAATCTAAACGACACTACAAAGAAAGCCTACAGCCGTAATCGTGTTTGTAATAGAGCAATGTAAGCAAAGAAAATTGTATAACAATTGAATTTCAGTAGCATCGAAGTATCGATACTTGATACTTTATGAATAACTTTTTTGATGAGTTTACTTTCTTAGCCACAGTGCTAAGCGTAAATTGAAGAAATTTCGATTCATATATGTGTGTTTCAGGTAATGATATCATTTGGAAGATTTACCGTAACACGTAAATTAATATGATTAGTGAAATGCAATAATAATGCTTTTTTTAGATAATGACTAAAGTCAAGGAAAACAATTATTTTCAGACAAATCACAATATTATAGTGGCCAAATTCATACAGGTAAAATTCATAAACTATTGCTGTAAATACTGAACCCATAAGATACAAATAATATAGATAACCAACTATATATATTACAAAAAAATGTGCATTTTATCGTTTAAAATGACAAAGCAATTGATAAAGACACTGCCAAGTCGCAAAGTCATATAATTTGTAGTCTACTTGCAATATACTGCTAAGACGTATAGCATCAACTAGTCAACTAAAAAATAGACTACAGTTGTGCAAGCGTACTGGCATTTTGAAAAAATACTTGTTGGTTCAACAATAATCTATCCTCCTGTAAGCAATCAGTCTTATTTCTAAAGTGCTCAAATTCTTGTCAGAATGCACCGCTTGTACTGTTCAAGAATAGCTGACTTGATCCATTTTCTTACAAATATGTTTTTCATACGCGTCTTCGCAAATTTACCATGAAGTCCGAATGTATCAACTTTTCACAAATTCTAATTCACAAAAATATTTTTTGTAAGATACTTTATGCAGTCCTTGAGGTTGTCCTCTTGCAGCCTGCATGAAATTGTTTGCACATTTTAGTTTTCCCACCACACTTCTACGCTATTGCAATATGCGCTGTTTCACTGGTCTTTCTGGTGCTGCACTAAGCTACAGTAATAGTTGTCACTTTCTCTCGTTCCTTTTGTTAATATGTGTCTAATTTTTTTTCTCCATTTGTTTTGAATGATTGTCATTTGTTGTATTTGCATTATTATTTCATTGCGTGGTGCTTGTTAGGAATCGAACTATATTGGTCAATACTTAGTAAGGACGAGTCAATTGTATAACACGAGTATTTTCACATAAAATGCTTTCATATTGTAAAGATCACTTTTTACAACACAGTGAGAAACTAAGATACTGTGATATTCTTGGCATTTTCTCGTATGTTCTTGCATTGCAGCATTTTCTGTATTAGTTATTGCAGTACTCTCATAGCATTACACATTTCTGAGTAAATCTTTCCTTCTTAGATTATCACAATGGTTTCAACTTCAAAGAGACGTTCAATTGCACAAAGGACTAGCATAGTTCTTAAAAATTATCTATGAAGAAAAATGTACTTAGACATAAAATCGTTAATTTTAAGTTTTATAAAAGCAATATACCATTCAAACCATTTTTAATCCATTTTCTCAGCCATTCATGTAATGACTTAGAAGGTATAAAATATATTAATATACTTCTGCTAATCTATTGAATTTTTAATAGAAAACATATTTGTGTCTACAAATTTAGGGTCTATTGCCTATTGCCACAAGATTTTGATGCTTGAAAGTGAAAAATAGAAATTGAGCTATTCCCAGCTCTTGGAATATATGCTTACCTTGTCCAAATCAATACTTAGATGCACTAAATTGAAGTTGTATTCATAGGTTGAACGTAAGAGCTGTGAAAATGTAATATCCCATGACCATCATAAGGTGCTAGCACGAGTTAAGGCTGAGCACAGGGAAATACTCATATGATTTTAAACTATAATATGGAACAGGCCATATATATCAATCAGAGTCAAGAGAGGAATAAATTGAAAATTTATCCACATCAAATGTAGGTCTTGATTTAAAAAAGTGCAGGGTTTAAGCTGCACTAAATAAATGTGATATCTGCTATTAGCAGCTACACCAAAGGTTGACAGCAATATCTTCCTCTTAAAACAGAAAAAGGTTCACTGTAAAAGGTTTAATTGATCACTTTTTGAGGAATAGAATCAAATTGTCAAAAACTAGGCTGAGCTAGTACAACAGTTGCAGTCCATTTTCCTATAGTTGCAGCTGAAATAAAAAATGCAAATGACTTTGTCAAAGTAGCTAGATTTATTACTCTCTGTTACAAAAAAAGTGATGATAAAAGTAATATATGGAGTGTACTCAAATACTTTAAGGCACAAAAAGTGTACTAGAATTAGAACCACTTAGAACTATGCCCTTGTTAGTTGATTGCCTTAAAACTACTTGAAGTTGGATGTGTTTTTTTGCTTTATTGCACACAAAAAACAAATTGTTCCAGAAGAATAATGAAAGAACACAATAAATGATTAAGAATTAACACATCAGCATAAGGCTTTCAATCAAAATACTGTAAAATTGTAAATATGTTGAATGCCCCTTGTGCAGGCAAATATTTTGATTTAAGATATATTTTCAATATCCAGAAATTTATCTCCGCAGTTTTATTTAGCCAAGTGTTTTATACATTTCAATCGACTTAGTTTATAAAACCTTAAACTTGGTCTACACAACAAGATACTCTAAGTTTAAAAATTTGAAATGCAACTCTTTAGGCTGTGATAGTATAAGTCTGAATTATGTAAAGACAGATGTTACAGTAAAACTCTCACAGCAACAAATGATTAGTTTTTGGTGGCATTTGCTAAATAAAAATGCCAATTTACTTAGCAGTGCACCTAGTTTACAAGTTAGTTTACATGAAAACATGAACTATATCTGTTTACTGAAAGGAGTTCAGCAATACATGTATAGTAATGTATAAATGTTAACTACAAGGACTTCTTGACAGCTAATATTAATGGCAGTTGAGTAAGCAGTCTTGTGCCTACTCAAGTACAGTTGCCAGCTGAAGTATTTAATTTCAAACAATGGGAAAACCATGTAAAGAAAGAGCCTTGCCAGAATATTAAAAGCGACTAATTTAATAACTATTGATTCTCTATATGATCCTGGGAAACAAGTGATAATAATAGCCAACTTGAACTATACTCCAATTCTAAACTGTATTTTCAGCAAATTACCTAATCTACAAAAAATAGTTGGTAATTTACTATTAAAGTGTCAAGTTTCTGATGCTTACAAAACTGATACAATTTGATACAACTTATAAAAATAAGAAAGCCAAATAATGGAGTGAGATGCTCAATAATTGAGTTGATTCAGCAGCAAAACTGAAAAACCAAATATTTAATGTTATCATGTAGTTAAGATGAGAAAAGAAAGGCAAAGTAAGAGCTGAGGAAGAATTTAGGTGGATCAAGCCATAGAAAAGTTATAAAGTGGATATGAGTGAGACATCAATCAATCCATAGTATAGATTTGGCTAGTATAAAGAAAAGCCAATCCAAATCAAGTAATAAAAAAAAGAGAAGGCAACAATTTTCTAATAAAAAAAAGTGAAGGCAACAATTTTCTAAGAAAAAAATGAATTAAAAGGATAGAAAAGTGCGAGAGATGTTGTGCCAAGGTTAAAACTAGTTTAAAAAATCAGAGGAAAGAACATGATGTGAGATTATGGTAACAGTAAAAAAAAGGTTAATTTAAGCATGCAAGAAAGTAAATGTAATACAAACAGACATATGAGCATAAATCATACAGTATATGTTCCTGCATTGCTAGAAGTGAACTCTAGCAACGGAAGACAGACAATTATTCAATCATATGATGGACCAGTAGTAATTGCGCTGTGGCACTATTCCATTGGCTAAAGTGAGAACGATGTCAGCAGTCAGAATTCTTAAACTGAGAACAGAAACAATGACGCAGCTAACATAGTTATAGGATTAACCGTTAACCGTTTAATTCCAAACAGTAAAGAAGAATAGCCTGATATCAAAAGAAATTGAGAAGAGAGGCAAAACAGAAACTAACTGTGCCAGAGTATACAGTACTAGATACTGTACTACCTTGGTCCAAAAGAGTTGAAAAATGTAAAAAAGTTGATATGGAAACCAAATAAAGGTTGAATATTAAGTTTGTTAATGATGAGAATACAACTTGGACAATGTTCAGTAATTTATCCTCAATTCCACTGACAAAAATATACAAATGAATAGTGAAGATTAACCAGCATCACCTTTGGATGCTGTTAAAAAATAATTAAAGACTAATAAAAGAGCTTTATACAACATAAATAATCAGAATTATAAAGAATAGAATTGCAAAAATTTGAAGTATGAACTTCATATTCAAAAACAGTAATGGATAATCGATCATTCTTAAATGGAAATATAAAAGTACCTTAAAGCACTTAACAGCTCACAAGCAACTTTTTTACAACTTTAAAGTCATTTATACATAGCCCAAAGAAACTGAATGACTCAGAAAATGAACGATTATTACACATCAACAACTCAATGACAACTCGGAGAAAGTTCACTTGTAGTCAAAGCTGATTTGTGCTTTGATAGCAAAAATTTAGGTTTTGCTCAAAAACAACTCAATCAAAGCTTAGAAACAGTTTGTTACTGTCCAGAGATAATTTGTACGTGATTTAGAAATGATATATCACCAGTCATAGGGCTTTTGCATACAACTCAGTGTTGTTTCATTGATATTTTCAAAATGACTGGAAAACAATTCATCAGTGAACAATAGCAACAGTGATGATTTGTAGGTAACAGCAAGATCATTCAATTCTGATTAAAGTAAACTTTGATGACACTAAAAGTTCAATACCAGCAGGTCTAGGCGTCAGGATCTAATATGCTTTTGCTATGTAATTCATCTTAAAATCATGATTCATTCATATGCTACAATGTTTGTTCATGTGCAATTCCTTCAGAGAGTTGTATTTATGGTTTGATCTAATTTGCTATATATCTGCGTAGAATAAGCTGTAAGGTGTCGATGAGATTCATTCGTACCAATACATGTGACAAAGCTAATATAATTGCATTGTTCATGTAATATTTTTGTGCTCCTTGTTTTTGTTCTTGCTTCTTGGTTTACACGTTAGTGCGATTAGTTAGTCCCAACACCAGGCAAATACTGACTTTTAAGTAAGGTAATTTCTAAATGACAGATTCTTGAAGAAAACATTGTGCTTAATATTGAGTCAATTTAGTAGGGAATAAATCAAGAACCATGTGATTAGAGAATCTGGAACCAAATTTCTCTTCACCTTCTAGGAGAGTTTGACTCAACTAGCAAACTAACCTCAATAGCAGTTAAAAGCAGTTGAGTTTGTAAAACTGATAAGTGTATAACTTTTCAAGATGGCCAGAATACAAGACTACTCTTGTAACATTAGGGCAAAGCAAGCTGAAGGAATGCTAGCAAATAGAAACTGAAAATAAAATGCACTATCAAAATAAGTTTGAAGCAAAACAGCATGATTGAATGTTAACAATAGAATCAACATGATCAAAAGTACGCTAGAGGAGCAACAGGAATGGAAAAACCAGCATGACATGATGAGAATCTGAAAGCAATTAGTGACTGCAATCCTGAAGAAAGATCAATGGAAAGAAAAGAGAAAAAAAGAGAAGAGAAGAGAAGTAAGTGCTGCAGAGCTAGTGTGAGGCTTATAATCAGTGAAGAGGAACCGGAAAGGAAAGTAAACTTGAGAGTGTACAATGCTATAAAAATGCCATGCAGTGATGAATGAGAGATGTAACTAGGCAAGGTAAAAATAAAGTATAAAACAATTACATTAGTAAAAAAATTAAAAAGTATTGACAATGCCAGTAATGGCTCAGTATTGTACCAGAAAGATCAACAAAAAAATGCACATTGCAGTATTCGTTGAGAGCGCTGAGAATTATGTTTAAAAGTTTTGCGCAGGCCACATGCAGGTAATCTTATGAGCCAATAGTATCTTCATGAATTTTCAACTTCTATTTTGAATTTATCAAAATGTCATTGAATCTTGACATGAATAAAATATAATTCGTGTACAAGGTTTTTAAAACTAAAGCAGGTAAAAGTCAGTAAGTTTCAAAAACTTGCGTATAAGTACTGCTTTCTGTCTTTTCATGGTTCCTTTAATAGTGTAAATTATTCCGTCAACTCCTGATCCTTTTAAAAAGGTTTTAGGTTTTACTGTGAAAACTGTATGATTTTTTCGATAGAATATCACTAATTTTACAGGTAAAAAAAACCATGCCAAAATGCATCAACACAGTTATTACAGCTAACTAAAATTTGTGGTTAGTTCATGGAGTTACAGTATTTCTATTTTAGAAAAAGCTGAAATGTTGGTACTGTCAAGCTCTAAATGGATAAAAGCATTGAGTATCATATGATGAATAAAAGAAAAATACTGTTTCCATATTCTTGTTAACTGATGCAAGCAGACCAATTTAGAGTTTTTGCTCTATCAAACTCCTTTCAATAACTATTAATACCAAAAAGCAATGATAATATCCTTGAAATACCAGTTTTACAAAAAAAGTAAGATATGCTAGTGCACACTATTTTCCTACAAGTAAAGTAAAACTGAATGCCACACTACATGAAATGTTGTCAATCAAACATGCAACAAGTGTCACATTTACAAGGTGATTCAATGTAAACATAGCAGCAATATTAAAATATTAAAATTGGTATTTATATGGATGCATTGTTGATTATTAAAGATTTTTTGTTACATAGTCTAATATAACTCTTCATCCAAAAATGAGAGATTTGGAATATATACTTTTTGGATGCACTGTTATTTTCAAGGTTTTTTGTTGGAATTCATAACTTGCTATATATTCATTGAAAAAGTATAGACGACTAAAAAAATTTCAGCTCAGGTAAGTGCATTAATTTAATTCTGCTGCTAAAATAAGAAACTTCATATATTTGCTTCTTTTCAGATTTTGAAGATGACGTTAGATATTAATTTCAAAAATTCTATTGGTATGCACAATTTAAAAAGGTCTCTGTTCCTACTTGTTTATTTTATTTTGTTGTAGAAGTAGTTAAAAAATTCTGAACTTGCTCATTTATACCTTATATCAAGAGTAGAGAATAATAGTTGCATGTCTGAAATTGACAATTTTGTTGGACAATATTTTAACTTCAATCTCTAGAAACCCTTACCTGAATTAGGACTAATGCTTTTAAATCAAACTCATATTGACAATCAGCATAAATGCGCTCATTTAGTTGTGATTAAGTTTAGGTACAGCCTGATTGATGAAAATAGCTCATACCATTTCAAAACCCAAATCTATTATCATCTTTAAAGTACATATTCAGCATTAACACTCCAAGGCTGAAAAAATGCGATAGAAAAGTAGAAGAGATCAATTGTTAATTCTAGTTGAAGAAGCAAATTTGATTTAAAAAAAAGAAGTTAAAATGATCATAAATCAATCAAATATCACAGTCTTGAACAGAAAACAAAACAGTTACTTTAAAAGTTAGGCCAATATGACTCTTTGTGCATACACGCATGTATCTCTTGTTTGTACTTTAATGCTACATTTAAAAGTAAAGTGATGTGCATTTTGATTTTGATTTTGATTTTGAAGTGCAAATAATTTAATGTCTGCCAAGAGTTGTAAATAAACAGATAAAAATTCAAAGTAAAATTTCTATTCTAGAACCTTGATGTTAAATAAGCTTGAACCTTGTTTACTAGCAGTTGCTTATGCATGCCCTCCTATCTTTATGTATGTTTTACTGTGCATATATTTACTGATATTTTTGTAGCAGTGATTTTACAATTTTCTTCTTAAAGTCTACATTTTTATTTAAAAAACCGATTACTCAGTATATGTGTGCATTATAAATGGATTATTATTAGGAATTAACTCCCTTAGGGATTAGTTCTATTTTTGTAGCTGCAACAAGTTCTCACTGAAGTATTTATGATGCTCTAAATGAATTGGTCACATGAATACCAGTAGGGTTATAGTTTTTGTGTTGATTAAGTTATCTTCTATAAATCCAATTAGTACATGATAAACATACACATTTCTGTTACGGTTTTCTTGTAGATTGCATCTCTAAGAATTACTGTTTTAGTTGCATTTGATATAGTTAACGTATATGAGTGTTCGATAATAAGTATATTTTTTTTCAATCTACAATTGATTTAATTTTTATTAGCTTGGTTTGATTTATTTTTATCATGAAATAATGAACATGAAGTTACGCTGAAATATGTAGGACATGACCAAAGTCAATTATAAAAATCATGAAATGTCACAGTGCAAAATTTCCAAGATCTAAACATATTAGCAATTTAAATTGTTTCAAAGTAGTTTGCTGTCATTTCTATCTATTGAATTAGCTTATGATGTTTTTTTCTTGAAGATTGTTCTCTATTTTTGTTAAGCAAACTTTGATTTGGAAAATACATACTGCACAGTTGTATTACTGACTGGCAACTAGCTGACTCAATATTATTGACAGATTGCTCATGTCAAGATTTGCATTCAAGTTCAGTTGATATAAGCAAACTAAACTCATTATAAAATTCTACCTTCATATTCTTAATCTGAAAAAGAGTTTGCTTAAAAATTCTAGACTTATTTCAATCAAAAATGTAATATTATTTGGTTTGTTCTGAGCTGTTTTAGCATAAAATTTAGGTACCAGCCCTCCTGTTGCTTTATCACTACAAGTTACGGTTCACTTATTTTGGATACTCTACAGTACAGGCTGGGCATAGAATAGTTCAACCTAGGACCGAACCGTTTCGAACATTCATAAATTTACTTACGGATTTGGAATTATCCGCTTAATCATGATATTATTGTTGAACTGTAGTGAAAGATGGATCTGGTAAATTTATGATTATAAAAACATATTCATTTACAGCTATAGCGTGTCACATCTCATCATTTCAACTGTACCAATTGATGAAGCCACTAACGTTTTAAGTCCGCAAAGCGTTTCCCTCTAGCCTGCACCGTTACTACGCTTTGATTTATTTTTCATTCGTCTTATACTATTATCGTGTTATTTTGTGACATTTTTATTGAAGATTTTCGGCTGCTACATTTTGTAAACTTAAAGTGGATCTTACAGTTGATGAGTTCTAGTAGTGAATATGAGAGTTATATCAGAACCTATCCACTTCATGATGCTGCAGAGATTGGCGATATCAAACTACTTCTAGATCTACTAAGGAGGGAGACACGACTAAGAGTTGATGAGGATGATTCAATCAGTAGTCCGGAAGTGACTGAAAATAGTAAAGAAAATTTGACCATTGATTCAGGAGTAGCTACTTCGAGAGGTAGCAATGATGATGATGATGAAGATGAAGATGGAACTTACACTCCTTCTGTACGCGTGGCGGTGATTAATATAAATCAAAGAGACAGGAGTGGAGCTACGGCTCTACATACAGCATTTTTATTTAGAAACTTAGATGCTGTGGAGGTAATAAGTTAACTATCATTATATGGATAGCACATCCTGGCAAATATTATATACCTGCATTTATTAAAATAACTTCTTCCAGTAAATTTTTTGTGAGAATATAAAGCTCAATCTTTAAAAAGTCTGTTGCTGAATTGTTGCAAATTATTCCTATGCATGTAAGTTAAACTGTTTATCGACAAAACAATGTCCTGAAAAATTAACAACATTTCTGAAAGCTAGAGCTTTGACATTCAATTTTTATTAAATTACAATCCCTCATGGTATTGCTTCAAGGATAGAACAAAAGGATTTTTTTGTTACAATTTTGATGATCATGTATTCGACATTTCTCATCAATTCCCGTCATACCATGTACTTGAAATTTTTATGGAGTAAAACATCTATTTTATATCCATCCTCTAATAGAGTTTGCTCCATTCTAGTAATGAGCCCTGTACATCAAGTTTTAATATCCAATAATTTTTTAAGTAAGAAGTTGCAATCAGCCAAATGACAGCCTTAGTCATCCTTTAATGCCACAAGATAAGTTTTAACCTATAAACTACGTTTTGTTTGAAAAATCGATATAGTTTTTAGAAAATCTGAATTACATACATCGAACTTTAATATTCACTCTATAAATTTTACCAATGCTTATGCTGCATTCCTATAATCTAGCATTTGATGTTCCGCAGAATTCATTATGAAAGTAATAAAATTCCAGATTAAAAAATTATGTACAAAGTTTTTTATTCAGGAAATAATAGCTTTTCAGTGGTTCTTAAATTATGAAGAAAATGAAAAGTCTAGGAGAAATTAGTGTATCTTAAACCTTTAACAATGAATCTTTTTCATTTATTGACAAAAAACATCAAACTTTTAATTATTGAATATCAAATGTTGGCGTGCAGGACTTCAGCTCAAAAATCATTACTGGAATGAACAAACTTATTTTATGATACGATTTTTACGAGGTATTTTCGTTTTTTTTTAATTTACCCCGTAATATATCATTTCAAGCTTATTGCTCTAGAATAGTTTATTTCTTAAATGCTTCTTAGGTATTATTAGAAGAGGGAGCTGATCCAAATTTGCTGTTTGAAGGGTCTAGCTTAGCCCATTTAGTGCTGAGTATAGGGGCTATTCCCAAACATGCAGAATTTTCATATCATTCATTAAGATTACTCATGCAGGTGTGTTTAATGTCGGTTTGAAAGATTAAATTTATTGTTTAAAACTTTTAAATTGTTAAAAATAAATATTTATTGCTTAAAATATCTATCAGTAAATTGCTTTAGTATTCTGATCATTTTCTTTGTTTATTTTCGATAATATTGAATTTTACTAGTATTTTCCTTTTATTAGTTAACTAGGCTGAAATATATATTTTAAGGAAATTATTTTTATTCTCATATATTTCAATCTATGATAGTACCAAGTAGTGTGGATCGGAATTAATCAATTTATCTTGTACAATGAGAGCTATAAAAATATATCTAATTCAAGGTTGGCATAAGATTTAATAAAATTTGAGTCTTATAAAAAGTTAATTTCAATTTAGAGCAAATTTATGGTTGAGATGCACTTCATGAAAATATACTAATTGTATATGGGACGAAATTAGAAAATTACCTTAACTTCATTTAACGTGCTAAATAACATATGTGCTATAGATTGATTTTATAAAACAGGTGCTAGTAATGATAAGCACCATATTTTTAGTCTAAACTAATAAGCTGGTTATGGGACAATTTTTAACTGTTATATTTAAATTTTTGAATGAATCAATTCAGATAATTTTCGGGTTTTTACAGCAGAATAAAAATTTATGTTTACTTACTTATTTGAACCCATTCTTGGCTTTCTTATATTATGAAACTTGCTCGTTTGCTTTTCAGCATGTACCTCGCCAATTGCAATTAACATTTTTTGGCCTCTTTGTTTTATGTTTGTCGAACTTTAACTGTTCATAGTAAAAACTCTTTGAAACTTATCCTCCCACCTCTTTTTATACTATTATTTGATAATATAGATAGATGCATTTTTGTTTGTTCCTAATGGTGCAATTTTTATAATTTCAGAACCGTATTAATGCGACAGTTCGTGATGGAAACAATTCAACATTATTGCATTTAGCTGCGCAGAATAATCTTCCCGATTGTCTAGAGCTTTTACTGGCTGGTGAAGGAAATGGTATATTTTTACTTAAATATCTATTGATACACGAATATGCATACATATTACTTTGAATGTAAATGAAGAGAACAGCCATCCAGTTTCATTCCTCGAACAAAAAAACTTCATGATCAGTCTTACAAAGTCAATTTCTAATTGTTAATGTTTAGGAAATTTCAAAAATACATGTACTCTCTTTTATTATTAGAGCTTGTCTTATAAGTAATTATTTATTTTTATGCTATTTTTTTCAAGTGCATTTATTTAAATCATATATGATCCTAAACTGTTCGTATATTTGGAATAATTGATGTACCTGACTAGTTATTTTATTTGATTATTACATGTGCAATTTTTAGTGAAAAGCCAAATGAAAGGCACTAGACTCATATGATAAGCCATAATATATCGTTTCATTTTTAAGTTGATAATTTATTTATATGATATACTAATTCTAGAATAATTCCAAAAATTAATAAAAAAAGTTTCCTTCATCGTGTACCTGTAAGATGAATGGTTGCGTGGTTATATTGGAAAAAATCTTAATTCATTGAGTCTTTAATAGGGGATGCTGAGCAGGATGCAGAGGCGGACTGCCTCTCCGAAAGTTCGTTCCCCTCTCTTCGGGACCTAATTGACTCACCCGATCGCCAAGCTCAACGCCCGATACATCTGGCTGCACGCTATGGGCATATTGAATGTACCCAAATGTTACTTAAATATGGATCATCTCTTCATCTACCCACTATTTTAGGTAGCCTTCGCGGTTCAAATTCAATACATTCTGCTATTATAATTTCCATTTCTTATTTTGTATATATTAAATTGCTGATTACTATAATGAGTTCATTGATGTGCTCAGCATCTGAAAGATGTTGAAGATTTGATTTTTTATTCATATTCCACAAAATCTAATATTTTTTGCCTCTGTCTTTTCTTATTTGGGCTATTTTACATCGATTTGCTTGAATAAAGTTGGTTCAGTACATAGTAAAAAGAACTGCATACATGCATACATATTGTGCTGAGCTCATAATTACTCAACTGTGAGAAATTCAACCTTTGAAAGGATCAATACATAATATTTTTCCAAAGTAATTGCAATCAAAGGTCTTTGTTGCTAAAGGACTGAGAAGAATAGTGACCTTGCTATTGGCCATACAGAATTTTAGTTGCCCTACATTGGTACAAAATGAAGGCTGCGCATTGAGAGGGATTATGTTTGTGAAGTTTCATAGCACAGATGCATAAACAGCAGATAGAAAAGATGTGAAAAGACAGAATGATATTATACATTGAAGTACACAATTATACTTCAACATAAAATTATTTTGTAACTATATATTCCAATTATGATTAGCTAATGTACCATGCAGATATTAACTTGGTCTGCATCAATAAATATAGCTACTATCATTTCCCGAATACAGTAACATGTGTTTTATTCGATTAGAGATAATTAGAAAACATGTTTTTACATTGAAAGTGTCGCGTTCGGGTCGAATTTATTGGCCAGCATTTTAACATTTCCTAAATTATTGAATTTTGATAACCACAACTGTTAAGCTTGGGGAAAGGCAGTAGGCTGATTAAAACTATATTTACAATACTGTGATTGGACTAATCTTTGTATAGGCGATTCTGCCTTACACTATGCCATGAGCAATAGCCACTGGGAAATATCGCGCCTAATTTTGGCTGAAAATCCAGACCTCATAAGGACCAACAATAGAAGAAATTTGAATCCACTGGAAGTAGCCCTTAAAAAAGGTTTGATACCCCCTAAGGATATATTACAGCTTATGGGGATGACCAAAGTCGAGCAAGAAGAGGAAATTTGGCATCTGCCGACTTTAATACTTAAGCATGAATTATGTGAAAGACATAGGTCTTGCCCCCCTTTTCGGAGATCCGGGCCCGAACCTCCTCCCGAAAATTCTAGGAGACTCGAGGTACTAAAATAACTGAAAATGTTTAACCCTAACCTCTTCATTACATAATGTATGTTATTATTCTGATTCTAAATATTTTTTAGACTTAACTAGATTGAAGTTTATTACTAGGTTTGGATTCAGCAAAAAATACATTTGCATAGCTTTAAAAATTAAGGATCTCAATCATTCATGTACACTTCTTCATCCGTCTATAAATGCAAGTTGCCGCTTGAAACACTTATTTATTATATGTATCCAACAAAATTTTATATTATTTGGCATTTTTTGTACAAATTAGTGGTACAATCTAATCTATAAGTTTATAAAATATTCAGTTTAGTAAAAAACTATGATGGATCGTATACACTTGAATGCTTTAAATAAAGGGTCAAACAACAAACAAAGGAACCGTGAAAGTTTTTATTGATACATGCAAAGGAATATTATGGAAATTTTAGCTAATGTGATTTGCCTCATTTTGCCCTTAAAAAGGAGCAGCATTTAAGTATATATACAAAGGAATCTATTGGTATTCATAGAAATATTTGAGCTCTACAAAGGAATTGTTCTTTTAAAGATTTTCGTGAAGTTTATTTGATTCCGTGATGGTGTGTGAAGGAAGACATCATCTTAAAAAAAATTAGAATAGCATTTGAGGCCATTAAAGGAATAACTCCAAATATTATATCAAGAACAGGAACTAAGAAGTATATAATTTGAGCATTTCTAAGGTTGCGAATCTTGATCATAGAAAGCACAATAGAGGAGAGGAAGAGGACACAGAGAAAATTGAAAATTAATACCAATAGTATAAAATATAATGTGCTACTTCAACTTGTGAGTGCTTCAGAACAGTATTATAAGAAAAATTTCAATGGCTGCGCTTTAATGAAGGCTACTATGCTAGACATCTATAGTAAACTAGCCAGTGTTAATGTAAACTATTACTATCATAGAACGAATGTCCAGCTCTATCATTAGCTTAGAGGAATTGGTTCATTTTTGTTCCTTTGCGTTATTTTTTAGGTGATTTATGACACTGAATCTGGTGTACTAAGAACAGGAGAATTTTCTGAGCTAGAATGGGAAGAAAATCCTCCTCGCGCTCAACTGGCTGATGTTATGAGGGTCCACGAATACGAATATGTGAACAAGTGAGATAATTTTTAAAACTAGCTTATATTCGAATAAATTTTATACTTTTTGAAACCTCAAGCGATGTATACCCGAAAAGAGATTTTTTAGATATTTTATCTACCCAGTTTTACTGGTAGAAAATCTGGTTTGCAGCCTTTTTAAGCCAATTTAACTCTATTTTGATTCTCTCGGAATGTTTGTAGCCATTTTATTCTTTCGTGTCCTGTCATGTAAAAAACCATTTTTGCGCAAGTATTGCATTTGGATTTGAGTACTGAATTCAAACTGAAGAGCAATCGATAGATATTTTTATGATAAGATGCACAAATCGTTTTAAGATGCGATTGTTGATTTTGATTAGCATTATGACAGTGTACTGTTCCAATGTTTTGAATTATATGATTTTTGACTATATCATAATAAGAATACCGATTAAAAAGAATTTCTTTTTAGTTTTCGTGTAGTTTTAAATTATTCTGAGATATTCCTATTGATTTTACTTGTAAATTCAAGTGACTTCTTAATAGGTACCTTTTTGTAGTAATACTTACAAACAGTTCAATTTTTATCTAAATGGTGGCTACAACTCCAAGACATATTTTATTTAGGCAAATTTTGACTTATGAAAATTTCTAGGTTTGCGTATTATACCCCACTTTGAATATTTCATATAAACAGGTTAGAAACTTTATGCAAAGGAATACCAGATTCTCCGACAGCCATAAAGCATTTGGATGGTGATACGGCAGTTAGCCGAGATAGCTATGAGGCTGCTTTTCGAGCTGCGGGGAGTGTCTGTGAGGCAGTGGATCGAGTGTGCGGCAAAGGAAACGAGAGAAAAAATCGAAATGCTTTTTGTGCTGTACGACCCCCCGGACACCATGCCGGCCCAAGGTACCTTTAGACTTTATTGCGTTTCTATCCATAATTCTTCTTTCCTGGCAACATTAGTTTTAGTGTTTTTTTTTTACTATAGACTCTCTTATATTAAAAAACGTACCATTAGTTTCAGCGCTTTTCATCAAAAAATCTCTTCCTTGTTTTATTTTTCCTAGTGTTTGCCTGTTTTCTTGTTGGCTAGTTGGCAATTAGTAAAAGCATTGAGCATCTAGTATTTTAACTTTATTTTTCAATTTGCTTTTAATTGTGTGCGAAATTATCATAATATTAACTAGTGGAAAAAATTATTCTGGTCAGCAGTAAAGGTGCCAAATATTTAATATTCTATGAATTCCCTTCACATTTCAAATAATCAAATTTCATTTTTCAATATGATTTTATTGTTGCATGCCAAGCTAGCATTTTATTTTCTGCTTTTAAGCCTTTTTGTACAGTTACTAACTTTTGGAGTGTTTTAGGGGTCTCGTCACCTGCTCGAATGACCCTGATGGCAGTCATGGCTTTTGCCTGCTGAACAACGTAGCCATAGGTGCAGCCTATGCTCGGCATATGCATCGCGGTCCTAACGGTATTGTGAAGGTATTTTTATTTGCTTTTGTGCCATTTTGATGAATGTCAGTGTAATTTTTAAAGGTAGTACTAGTCATGCCTAGTTTTATTATACATTCACTATATATTTATGCAGACTAGTATGCATCAGTATACTAGCTATTATTTCAATATGCAATAACAGAGCAAGTTTCTAGAATACTGCTCAAGTTGATGCATAATTGTATGTAACTCTACCTTTTCATCTCTTCATGCTGTTTCTATTCCTATCTCATCTACTATCCATAATTTCAGAATTAGTCAACTAGAATCATTTAAATTCAAATTAAATGTGGCTATTCTAACCACATCTAAAGTAAAGTCATTCTTGTGTACTGAAAGATTTCTTGTGAACATATGTGCATGCAACCTAATCAATTGTGGATCTTGTGTTTTAAACTTGAAATAAGTAAAAAAGAGGAGAAAAGATTGACTTGATTACAGTGTAACGTCAACCAAGTTGCTTTTCGATATTTTCATGCAAAGTGAGTTGTCATCAAATTTCAAATTTAAATAAAAATATTTCTTTGCAGCTTATAATTCAACATGCAGCTTTATAGACCAATATACTGACATATTATATGTCTATAAATATGACTAGAAACGAATATATCACGAAATGAGGCTTTTCTAGAAGATGATATTGCCTAAAATCTTTGATGTTTCATTGTTTGATGTTCATAAACTAAGCCAAGTTTACTTAATTTGATTTTCTTCTACATTTAAGAAATATTTATATATCCATGTTAATGCAAATTTATCATTCACTAAAATATGAAAAATGAATCATCATAAAATCATTGTAAATAGATTAACTAATCCGTTGAAATTTTTTTACCATTCGTTAAATTACAATGTTAACGTATCTTTATGCTGAGAAATATTTCACTCTCTTGGACAGTGCATTTCAATGCAATTTTCTCTTCTGGTTCGAATTCAATGCATGGAATTATCATTATCTATGAAGCGAAGATGACAGACGGTACATTCATGTTTATGTATGTTTTTGTATGCCAAGCAGGTGGCGATTATCGATTTCGATGTTCACGTAAGTCTTCCAAATTTTAGGTTTCATTTCAATGAAATTGCTTTTTGAATATTTATTTTTATGATGATATTTTTTTTTCGACTTCATTCGATAGAGTCGTACATTCGTTAAAAAAATATGCATACATAGATATTATTTTAAAATTAATATGATTTCTCTATCGTTTCATTTCATTATTTCTTTGCAAGAAAATGAAGATTTTCCGGCAAATTTATGCATATTTTTGTCCTCTTCAATCATTTTTTACTTTTAAAGAATTTTCGATCACATCAGCTTCATACTTTACAATGGAGGGACATTTCAAGGAAATATACTATATATTAAATATCTATGCATATGATATTTATATAGTTCAAACATTGTTATTTGTCTCATACACAAGCTTATTTTTCATTTATCATCTTACATGAAATGCTTGCAATATCATTAATCTCAATATAGCAGAATTGATTTGGAATGCAATGAGAGGAATCTAGTTTATCAAGAAAAATTACTCTTTCCTGCCTTTTCGCGCTCCAGAGGCTTATTTTCTCTAAAGGCTGAGCAAAATTCATATTTGTATTTAGTGTAAATTCATTTCAAAATTTTACATTTTTTGCAAAAATTACTATGCATACCCATAAATGATATGTAATCAAAAGTTATGCTTATAGTTGCTTCCAAAATATTTCACTTATTATATTTCCATTTTCTGTTTTGTAATAGCATGGCAATGGCACCGAGGCTATTATAAGGGGTTTACTTCCGTCCGAAATTCGGGCAGAAATAAACTCCCCCTTTTGTACAGGGGTGATTCGCCACAGCGAACTCTACCCCTGGCTATCCGAAGATGATGTTGACAACTGCTTCTTTGTGAGCGTGCACGGCTATGGGAAGAAAGATGCGACCTTCGAGGGCATGAAGGGGGGGTGGTTTTACCCAGGTAGTGGGGTTAATTGCTACCCCCCTAGTTTCCCCCAATCTACATCCAATAAATCTTGTGCAGGTAGGGTTAACTACACTGGTGATAACATTGAGTATTGATAAAGCTCTATGTGACAAATTCTGAAAGTTGCATGTAGACATCAGGATCGATAAATCACACAGAGCGTAGAAAGGTCATGATGTACCGGTTTTAACTGTCCTTATTCAAGTGATATTAGCCTGTTGATTTGTAGATATTTCTAATTTAAATTTTTTCCCATTTGGATACTAATTAGCGACAACTCATTGACCATTCAGAAATGATTCGTACGTGACTCAAAAATGAATCGTAAACAATTCGGAAATGAATGTAAAGGATTTGTCGACGAGTCAAAGATAATCATAGGCAATTTGAACATGATTGGAGACTGTTCGCAGATAATTTCGATTTTTTTGCTCATCTTTTTATATTGCTGGATAATGTAGGCATTGCAATAATTGTTTAATTCTTGTACATGGTTTTGATGAACGCATCGTTGTCTTTTTTGCGTTAGATAAGCCTAACGGCGAAGAATCAGATGAACACAACGAAGATACTGCTGATGGTTCATTCGATTCTCCGAAAAGCAATGGAGATAATAAGACTAGAACTCCATTAATACTCGATTTAGGGCTTCCTATTATGAGGCCTGAAGATGGTAGGCTCAACTGGCGAAATGAATATCGAAGGTAAAAATAGATTTTGCAGTGAAAAATGAATTGTAAAAGATTTATACCCGTAATCCTTGATAAAGAATTCAAAGATTTGTTCTGTATCATATTTGATGACCCGCAAAATACTGATCAATAAAATCAACTGCTTTGAAGACTCGACTCATTTTATTTTCATAATTCCATCATAATTTAGAGTTTTTACTCTCTCTTGAACTTTCTCGGTTTTCCTCTTTCTGGTTCTTTCGTTTCTTGCTAGCCATATATAAAAACTTAAATTTGTGACTCGGAAGATAGATCTAAACTATTTATATGCTGTCACCCCGAAAAACAGCTATCTCCAAGTTTGATTAGCCTTTCATCAATATGATTTGATACGATCATCCAGTATTGTTTCTCTAAATACAATTTTTATTATGCTTAAAGGATAAATTTTAGTATTTCTTACCATTTTTTGCAGTACTTATGACAACCAGATAAAGAATGAAAATAAAAAGTAATACAAATAGTTTTAAAACTGAAAGCATATTTTGGCATCACTTTAAGGGCGTCAAGGTGTAGAGAGCCTTTTTGGCTCAAGTTTACTGAATCCTAACCAATTGTGTCTGATGGTTCCGAAAACAGCTTGAATTGTTTGACCCAAGTGGCTAATGCTAATATGGCATGTCTCCTACTTAGCCTGAAGCCTAAGACAGTATAGAAATTATAAAGTCAATGACATTACCAAGCGATAACCAAAGATAAGCCCTAATTGAATAGCACTTGGAATATTAAGAGCTCCACTAGTCTCTATACTAGTGATGGTAATAGCATACAATCATTTTGAAATGTTCATATACATACTGATTTCGATTGAACATTTCTATTTACATGTTTTTAGTAATATTTCAATGTTCTAGAACAATGATATGGGCATTGCCCTTCAGAGAGATTTAGGGCTTTGTATACCTTTGGAGGCCAAATGGTCATCACAACTTTAAACTGGTCATAATGTTAGAATTTGAAAGGTTTAAATATTCTTATAACAATTTTGAAATAAAATTGAATCTATAATATAGAGTAGTCTTGCCTGCGTTGGTGGATTTCAACCCTGATCTCATAATGGTCAGTGCTGGTTTTGATGCGCATTATAAAGAAATCATAAACTTCGGATACATTGGGCTTGTTGAAGATGATTATGAGTGGATTACAGCTCAGCTAGTACAGGTACTGCATTTGCTCAAAAGAGTAAAATAATTTTCTGCCATAATGACTTAGTTTTCTAACGTGGCACCAAAATATTTTGTCGAAAGAACCTTTCATGTTAGGGATAAGGTTAGATGACGATTAAAACAAAATTAATAAAACAACGCCTAGATCCGAAAGGTTTTTTCAGCAAAATATTTGGGATCGCATTAGGAGATTTGAGTCGATTTAATGCGTTATCAGATAAAAGAATATGAAAAATAGCAAAAAAACATAAGATGAATTATTTTAAGTTTTCTTCAATATTTTCAAAGCATTTTTGGCTCTTAAATTTTTACATAATGAGAAGATTTGATTGACCTTTTTTTCAGATAATCAGAAGGTTTTCTTAAATCCACGTAAGAGGTATGATGTCTAGCTAGTGAAAAGGCATAATTTTGCCCAACACTGACAAAGAGCTACCAATTTTTTTGAAAAAAGGAAAATGAATAGTTATGACTTATATCTGCCATTTTTATTTCTTTGAAGATTGCAAATCTATGTTGCGATGGAAGGCTTATTTCTGTGCTGGAGGGTGGATATAGCATCAATGGTGGGCCAATCAGTGCCTTTGGCCGTAGTGTCGCCTGCCACGTTAGAGCCCTACATGAGGGTACAATATCTCGTCAGATATGGATGAAAGAGGAGTCAGAGTGGGAGACCGAATTTGAGAGTAGTCTCTTAGCGGCCAGAAAGCAGCATCGGCGTGAAAAGCGACTTGAACGGGTAGGTAGAGTAAACATCTGATATAGAAATACTATCGGAATTACCGAATTAATTCTTTATAAGTGAAGTTAAAAGCTCCACTTGGCACTGTACGTCTTCTTCATTCATTCATGTTTAGCGAAAATGCGTTGAAATCAAGTTAGTTTTATCCGAAGTTCAATACTAAATGTACTGCATTTTTTACTACCCGGTGAAGTAGATTTCAACAGACAAATTAGAATAAACCAATCGAATTTGAAAGTGCAGATAGAATAACCCCTTCAGTTGACTTCCACTCGAATTGATGTAAATTAATCTAATGATGCTCTTCATATCGGCCCCAAGTATTTTGAATTTATCCAATTTGCACTAAAAGTCATAATTCAAACCCAGCCGATTGGTCTGCTAGTATTTTATGATGTTGGGTCTTAAATTATAACAAACAAGAAATGTATTTTTTTGCATATAATCTTGCATTTGCGAAGTTCTTGAGGGAATTCCGATAAACGCATTCTTTATGTAGTGTAGCTCTCATCTAAGTTAATTGATTCAAAATCTGATTGTTGCGATTCTTGATATAAGGTGGGTGAAAAATCTTCAAAGAATTTTGTGCAAGCTGGCTTTAATTCATTTTGAAGGACCTCGAAGTTACATAGATGAGTGTGAAAACTAATGATTTTTCTCATCAAGCAGTCACGTTTTGCGTCATGGTAAAAAACCCAGCAAAACAAATTCAATAATAATAAAACATGCTATTTACTATTAAGCTAATGTTGAACTGGTATTTACAACAGACCATAACTGGCCAGAAAAAATGTGAAAATATCGATTATATTAGTACAAACTAACTTTATCGTAGCCAATCATGCCTTCAAATGATCTAAATCAATTAAATTATCAAGTTTTTGCACTGAGACATAATGCCGATATGTTCCTTTGTTATTCCTTTGACATTTTGGATTAAAGTATGGAATGTCTGAGGATGTTTATGTTAAGTCTCTTACATATAAATCATTGGTTTGAAGTTGTTATGATCATTCTGAGTTTGTCTCTTTCTGTTGACCACTAGACAATGTACTTCCAGAAAATGTTTGAAATACATTTTTTGCAATTTTCAATCCCTTATACTGAAATATCGGATGCGTAGGCATTTATGGATATTGAAAAATATGCATCAATGCAATTTTTTGAAGTTTCTATTTAAAGTTCGAAAAACATTGCAACGTTCAACAGTTATCACTGTATTTTACAAAAATTTTATGATTTATGATTGAGTTTCATGATAAATTTTATTCATCGAAATAAACAGAAATTAGCAAAAGAAGAGAATAAGCATCCAGCAAAAGATGTGCCAAAGCTGGCTGAACTGAATAATTCTACTTTGCCTGAAGCCGATGATAATGCCCAAAAAGAGGTAGACATGGATTCCCGAAGAAAAAGACCACGAAGAAGCTCCGAGCCAGTGGACTATGTGGCCCTGGCGGCTAAATTTTTGGGCCCGAAAGATCCTCCCGATGCCCCCTGTACCTGATTCCTTCTCTTCTAGCTCCATCATTTCTGTCAGCATAAATACTTGGTAGTGATCGCTCTAGATGTCTCAAATGGGGGTTAGGTTAGTATTTCCAGATTAAGCCGAACCGATTTGAGTCTCTTTTGGAGTGTGAATAGGACCGATCGAGTTGGATGCTTGAAAATGTTTGAGGTCTTGATAGAAAGAAAGAGAAACGCTGACGTTTACCCTGATTGTTCAATTTTATTAGAATCAGTATAGAGAATGCCAAGTATTCGTTCCCTTTCCACACTTTTTCCTAAAATTTATATTTTCTATATACGTCTGTATGTTGAAAATTGAATAATATCTTTTACTTTTTTATTTTTGTATAAAAATTATGCGAGTACTTGAGAAAATTTTTGCTTGGGATTTGCAGTCATAAATAACAGATTCAATAATTCATGCATTATAAAGATGCTCAGCTAAATTTTTTAGAATAAAGAGAAATAGTGCTATTATAACAATCGATTTCCAAGCAATAGAGCGGAAATATGCAAAAAGTCATAAAATTTACCTTGTCTAATCATAATTCTACACTAAAATTTTTCATTGAAAAATCGTATCTGCTTAATCTATAATTGATGGATTTCTTGATTTTTTATGTACATATAAAGGATTTTGAGAAATTTTTTATTGTTTTACTGATAGATGGAAAATAAATCTTATTTACAAGTGAAAAAAAGATTGAATCGCTAGCCTAGACCAAATTCTCTGGCAAATACGTAATAAATACGTGATTGCTCAAAAAGACAATTAGACTTGTTTGCTCAAGACAGTCCAAATACACAGACTCATTTACTCAATACAGTACGAATCTTTGGCAATACGTAAAGTATTGAAGTAGTTTTCAATTTCTTAATCTCCCAAGTTTGAATAAATCGGCTTATTCTCTGACTATGAATCAAAAAGTGGCAATTAAGATTGTTTGTGCTGTTTTATTAGAATAATCAATGTCAGTGCTTAAAGTTTACCATGGAACTTGCCAGTTCTTTTTCATTTCCAACAGCTTTTATTTAGGAGGTGTTAGGGCTACAAAAATGCCTTAGATCCGCATGTTCCAGAATATTCTATACTTTATGTTCTGTTTCATATATTCTGATGACTCTTCACAAA